>JARFJB010001619.1:750000-830000 GCA_036346205.1 Vesta saturnalis | reverse complement strand
AGCCTTTTAGTAGCATTGGGCTTTATGAGTTCACGTCCTAGTTCTAGTCAAAAGGTTCTTCTTTGTTGCTTATTTAGCTCTGGATTTTTGATGTTCCAAATAACATAGGCATTTAGAGCTGCAAAACCCAAAATGTTTTGAAATATTACAAAAGGCCATCGTTGTGTTCCTATTTTCACTGAATATTCATTCACCATCTTATCCATGGTATCAACTGCACCCTTAGTTGTGTTATAATGTTCTATGGTGTCTGGCTTGAAATCATTGTCTTCATTTCCTATTTTGTCGTCGTGATGTTCTGTACTTAGAACTATTACTGATTTACCTTTTTTAGGTACGTATGAGGTCAAAGATAAATTATTTGAAAAAGTAAAAATAGAAGAGTTTTCTGGTTTGCTCTTGTTGGGCAACAGTGCTGGCGGAATCTCTCTTTTGTTTTACCTGAGAGTGCTACATAATTTAAGGCCACGATTAGTCAGTTCATTGGCCAATGAATACTGGTAAAAAAATTATCAGTTGTGATACCGTAACCTCGACCTAGACAAGAAATCAAATCAAGTACCACACGCTTTCCCTGATCTTTTTCAGGTTTATTATTTGTTTTTCCTACATAAACTTGCCAATTCATTGCATACGTAGTCTCAACATCAACAAGTGCCCACACTTTTATGTCATATTTGGCTGATTTCGATTTCATATAAATCCTAAAAGGACACTAAATGCAATAAGTTGTTCATCTACTGTAAGATGTAGATTAGGATTGTAACTATTTCTACAATTACTCATAAACAACTCAAAAACCTCTCGAATTGCCGGCGTTCTGTTCTAGTTGTTAAGTCATCATACCTCATAAACGAAATAAGTTGTTGAATTCTGTCACGAGGCAGGCGGCACAGAATATTAGTCGCGAATACAAAGGATCTTTGATCCAAAGGAACTTCAATGGTTCTCTTTCTGCTTTTAGAGCACCTATTGTAAGTAGAACACCTATTACAGCATACACTTCCTCTCTATTTGTTGAAATCCAGGTCTTTTGATTTTTAAGATTTCTGGAGTTATATCCCTGGTAAAAATATTCAGCTTTTTGATTAGTCCATTTCACTACAATGTCTATAATCTCATCACACACAAACAACTTGAAACAGTCAACTATGTTTTTAACAGCTTCCGATATTGCGTTCAGGCCGGGTTTCGTATTACTATATTCTAAATTGATCGGCGATGTGGTTTTGGTGGTACATTGCTCCATTTAGTTCCATCCTTAGGCTTGAACAGGGGAGGTGCATCTTCGTCTTCGTTTGTATCATCATCGCTATTTTTGTTACCGCTCGATTCTTACTAAAAACATTAATTTGATTTGGGACACACAAAATTAGAAAACTCGTAACTTACTTCTACAGTACTCTCTGCACTACTTTCAACTTCTAAATTATCTTCTAATTCCGAAACATCAGAAAAAAACTCTCTTTCTATAAATTCTTCATCGGATTCCTCCAGCCATTTCAGCGCTATTTCTCTATCAGATCCTTTTGAGAGATCAAGTTTAATCCTTTTAGACATTTTTTTTGCATAATATTATAATGCTGTATTACATATACGTACACTCCTACGCAGACACTCGCCAGAACTGAGACCTACGTTCCTATGCACACGTACTATAACCAAGCTTCCTAAACAATCAATGAAGTAGTGGGGAGTAACGAGCAGTACGGGGTGGGATGCAATTGTATCCGGAGCACTTATTTAATTTTTTTTTGGTTTAGTAATAAATTTAAAAGAATAATTAGTTGACGATTGGATGGTAAACGATATAACAAACAATAAAAAAAATTACAGCACATAAAACAAAGTTATTGATTTTTTTTGGTTTAATAATAAATTTAAAAGAATAATTAGTTTACGATTGGATGGTGAACGATATAATAAACAATAAAAAAAAGTACTGCACGTAAAACAAAATTATTAACAAAATTACGGAAAAAAATAACTCCTTGGGATACAATTGTATCGCACTTCGGACTCGAAAGGTTAATGCATTTTATTTTCTTGAAAATAATAAAAAGTGATATTTTTAAATTTTTGATACATCGTATAGTTACAAAATGATTCAATACTTACAATACGTATGTCCGAGTTAAGTCTTTCCAAAAAAACATTTTGTTAATCTTGTGAAGGGTTTAGATATAATTACTTCCGGCCTTTTATTTAGTTAGTAAATAAATAAATTTTGTCAAGTTCATAATACTATGTTTTATTTTTCTGAAGATAATGTACTATTAATCACCAAAATTTAATTACACCCTAATTCCTTAAAGAAACAGGTAATATTAATTACTCCTATTTTATTTTTTTTAAACAGAAATTCCTTAATTTTTTATATTAACAAGTAAAATACAATTAAATTCAATACATTTATTTTGAACCTTAATCACCAAAATTTAATTACACCCTAATTCATTAAAGAAACAGGTAATATTAATTACTCCTATTTTATTTTTTTTAAACAGAAATTCCCTAATTTTTTATATTAAAAAGTAAAATACAATTAAATTCTATACATTTATTTTGAACCTATTGAGAAATTCAATTATTTAGTCCAAAAATTTTTTAAATATTTTGGGGGGTTTGCAAGTAAACAGTTTAATGTGTCGCTTGTAAAATTTACTCCAACACATTTAGGAGATATTGCGCGGACGCCCGCGATATAAAGGATGTCTTGAATTTTTGTCCATATTTTTGCTGGTATTATGAACTTGGTCACGTAGAAGTGTATTTTTAGTTCGTTTATAGCATAGGTGCACATACTGTAATTGTCATCGGAACACCTTTTAAAACCCAAAAGCTAAATATTTTAATTACATGGGTGAATGACTTTAATTTGAAATTATTATCGTACATGTACTTGCCTCAATCCAAGTTGTTATAAGTATATTTTCAGAAAGTCCAGTTTCTAATAATCATAATAAATTATCCAAAAACCATATTGTGTACTTTATTACTACTGTAATTAAACGAATTTCTTAAATTAAATAATACAGCTTACTCAATCATTAAGTATAGAAGATTGCTGTGAAAATTAATAATACACAATGATATGAAGGTCTGAAAATCTTAATTAAAATAATGAAGAAAATTGGAAATTGCATTCCATGTCATTTCTGATTTAACACTATACAATATAATGAAATTTCAAACTAATTTCTGGTGGACGTAAGCAGGGCATTATCTTCATCAATGTCAGTACGTGACGCAATAGAATTATGTGCCAGCTCAATTTCTAACCTCATTAATCAAATACTTATTGCAGTATTTTCTTTCGTTTGGTCACATCCATTCCTTTATTTCTGATATTTTAATTAGTTTTTTACATAAATTATTTTTCATTAAATCTACACGTGAACAGACACAAAACGCAACTCATGTAATAGACTTACATTTATTTTGCATCCTGATGGGAAATTACTTAATATTTTTCTTTAAACTTACTTTGTGGTGACATTTTTAATTCACATTAGCAGCGGCAAGTTCAGAAATTGATATTAACGTTTCTAAATATTATAACTGTGAATATTTTTTTAATGTTAATAATACATTTCATATTATTGGATATTCTACTAATCAATGTAAGCAAAGTGCGGTGCATGTTTTTTTTATAGCTTGCATAATGAAATATAAGTAAAAGTAATGGTTACATTTTTACTTTCTTGTGCCATGTGAGTATATGTTGGCACTATAGCATACCTCGTAACATATAGTACGAGACTCATTTTACACCTCGGACTATTGTTAAGGGCTGAATGGGATACGTTTATATTGTATTATAATTTTACACTAAGATTATAACAACACACAATATAAACTGTAAACAAAGCAAAAAAAAAACAAATTTCGATTACTCTACTCTATTAAAACAAAAATAAATGGACGCTCATTGGCGCGGGCACTCCGGGTGGCTGCCAATCAACTCGGGCACTCGATTGTGCTCTCCTTACGTGGCTGAGAAAAATAATATTAACGGTACAAGCAAAACTAATGCATGTAAATAGAATGTTTGGTCATTGCTCTAACATCACGTTGATTGGATGGGACGATCCAAATTGATGTTTTAGGAGTGATTCCTTAATTAACTTTAACAATCAATATAGCGACTTTAGTATTTTATAAAGTAGTACCTTGACGCCTCATGTTCTTAAAGAATTTAATCAATAGTATGAGAATTCTAAATTATTGCGAAATGTTCCCTTCAAACATGCGGAATACGATGGAATTTTGAAGTAAGGCTAGTTTCATAATGCCTTAAAAAGTTCAACAGTCAATTAAATATCAAGTTTTAAAGTTAAACACTAAATGACTTATTCTCTACTGCCGACTTGACTTGAACATACAGAAAGCGTAGGTGAGGGCGTATCTACCTTACTGTTACATCATATTTAGTAACATTCACAAAACACTACCAAGTTTCTGAGGATAGCCATTCGTTAGAAGTTTTCATGGTTAGAAAAAACCTAGAATTCTGAATGTTTGGACTTCATAGTTATTAAAAATTCTCTTTCATTTTAAAATATTTTCAAGGTCATACCACTTCCGATTATCCCAGATGTGAACTTCCTTACTGTAAATGGAACACCCAGTATTTTATTTCATTTTTGGATTCCTGGGAAAGTTTCATGATGAGCTCCATCAGTTTTCCCTACACAACGGAGCTGGTAGCGTAGTTATGACAAGCTGGTAGCGTAGTGGTGACACGGCCTGCTTAGCATTCAGAAGGTAATGGGTTCGATTCCGGTTAGCGTTTACCTTGTATGAGGTTTTTTCAGGGGGGTTTCATCATACACTTGTAGCGGCATGGTCATTGCGTATATGCACACCGTGTGGCTGCTTAGGCGAATGGTGGGGTAGTATCTTCTCCCTCAGAACCTTAACTCCGTTCCTTCCGATCCTATCCTGACCACACCCATCCTTAATCCCACCAACCATATATACGTAATGTATGTATGTATGCGGGGAATCCATGGTTGTGGCCGAAGGAGCTCGGAAAGCTCGAGCAGCTCTCCCTACCCCTTTGGAAGGGAATGAAATACGCGGCCTTTTTCTCTTTTTTTCAAAGACAAAGAAATTGGAACATAATGACAAAAAATAGTAAATCAACTAAAATTACAATAATCGTTCCATTTGACCGCCATTTTTGTCCAAACACTGAATAACTCTGTCATATACTCCTTGCGAAACAGACCGCCGAAGTTCGGCTGGACTAAGATTAGTAAACCCATCGTAAACACTGTTTAATGCTGAACTTTGATTCTTTGGCCCACATAATATAATACCCTGCCTCACCACCAAAGTTAAAGTTTAATATAATTAATACATTATAAATGACGAGATACTATAAGAGAACGTTCGAAAAAGAAAAAGAATCCGAATATGTCCTAAATAATGTGATTTTAATGGTACATAAAGTACTAAGTTTAGAAAACAATCTTTATGGAGCAAGCTGATATATGCATAAATATTAATCGTATACAAGGACAGCGAGGATTAGGCAAATGTGTTTCGTACTGTATTCGTTAGTTACACCATATTCAGTTCCATGTGAGTTTGCAGCAGGCGTAAATAAAGGCCGCTTATGTAAGTGTGTCAGGCCTTTGAGGTTAAATTAGAATGAAATCATTTCCTTACGGTTGGTCTGATAACACTTTGAGTTCTCACAAAAACAATAGGAACTTTAATTAAACGATTTGGAATTATTAAAAATAGTAAAGAACTCTAAATTTCGTTCTTTTGTGGCGAGTATAAACAAAAAAAGGAAGCGGTCCATGTTTACGCCCGTTGCAAAATTGGCGACCAACGCGGTGGGCTCGATCGAATAACCCATAAGGAGGTTGAGAAGTCTTAGAATTTACTATAACAAAACTCATGAATTATCACAGGTTAGGAATTTACGAGGGCTAAAATTTGATTGATTTAGTTTTATTTTCGTAAGAATTTTAGGAATCATTAATTAGCAGTGGTGGAATTTTTACTTTTAATTTTATATAGGAGGTTACAAAGGTAAGTTCATTGTTATTGTTGTATGGAATTACGATCAGGCTTTAAGTAACCGGAAAGGAAGTTAATTACAAGGAGCAAACAAATTAAAACACACACATACGGACAAGTAGATATACTAGGGTGATTCTGATCCACTTTCTCATACACATTTGCTGCGTCCAAGTACACGGTTTTTCAAGGCTAAGGTCATTAAAGATCATGTACACATTGTCTATGTCAAAGCACAAGGTTTTCAAGGTCACGTACACGTTTCCAGCGTCGAATACAAATAATTTTCAAGGTCATGGGGGTTCTACTTTTGAAGGTCGTCCATTTCAAGGTCACCAAGCAATTCGTGGAATTTCTCAAGGCCATGTGTTGGGAAATGTTTAAGGTCACCTGTAGGGGCAAATTAGCAGCAGCGACGTGATCTTCAGCAAGAAATTCTTAGAAGTTCTAGTTGAGAAATTATCACTCTGTTCAAACTATTCTGGCTGAGTCAAGGTGTTAATTCAGTTATTCCTAGAAATCAATTGTCACCTGCATCATACAGATTGTTGTCTATACTAACCATGTCTCAAGCCCATGCGAGGCTGCCAGTTCATTGATGTTTCCAAAGTTCATTGAATTGTTGACTTTTTTTATTTCAAGGTCACGCGCCCCACCAATTATTGCAATCGAAGTTCATTGACTTCTGTTCATGAAAGTAGGGCAAGTGGTTCCTGTATTGGATGAATGCTCTTCAAGGTAAAATAGCAAAATAAGCATGACTACTGGCTTTATGCGTGTCACCTGCTTCCCCACCGTTTGTTTTAAATTTCAAGGTCACACCTACAATTCTGAGCAATCTAAAAATAGAATTTTCAAGGTCAAAGGTGATAAAGCGCATGATGTTTTTGGTGTTTACGTTTTTCGACGTTTTTGGCATTTTTCGACGTGTTTATTCATTCAGTGAGAGATATCCCGGTCTTATCCGAGCTTATTTGATCTTACTCTTCAAGGACAAATTTTTGGAAATAGCAGCATTCCTAATCAATGACTCATTTGTCTGGCGTTAACCATACGTATACCAAGGTCAATGTTTGACACGTTGAAATATGTTCAACTTAAGAACATATTTTTCTTAAAGTCAAGTAAAAATTTCAAGGGCAATCTTTTGGTGGGAAATTTAAATCAAAAGATAGAATTGTCAATCATTACATTATAATTCTTAGCAACCTTAAAGTAGAATTTTCAAGGTCAAAGTTTACTGACCTACAGGGCGTATCATACTACAATCCTTAGAAATATAAAAATAGAATCGGTTTATGGAAACAAAAAAAATGACGGGTTGTTGTGGTCTATGCTAAAAAGTAGACGAAGGTCAAATGGTATATTACAATTCTTAGAAATTTAAGAATAGAATATTCAATCTGAAAGAGTATTGACCTGCAGGGGTATCATATTACAATTCTTAGAAATCTAAAATAGAACCAGTTCGTGGAAACATGAAGAATGATAGATTGTTGTCTATGCTAAAAGTAGGTCATGCTTAAATGGTTCATGTATTGGCTAAATTGAGTCAAGACCTTCAAGGTCAAATTTCCTTGGAAATAGCAAATAAGCGTTCCTATTGCTCAACTCAAACAATAGAACCAGCTCGTGAAAACAAGAAGAATGATAGGGTTGTTGTCCATGCTAAAAACGTATAGCAAGGTTAGATGATTCTTGGAATAATAAAAAGATTATGCTTACAGTATGTGGGTTTTTATTTACGTACTACTACTATCCTAACTAGCAGGTTTTGTCTCAGGATAAGGTAGTTTCCCCGAGAACCGGATCCGTCTCCTATGGACAGATAGCCGTTTCCCAAAACAGGTATCTGTTTCTCAAATACAGATAGCGGTTTCCCAAAAACAGGGATCTGTTTCCCAACACAGTTAACCGTTTCCCAGAAGCGGTAGTCGAATTCCCATGGGTTTTTATTTACATACTACTACTGTCCTAACCACAAGGACTTATCTCAGGATGAGGTAGTTTTCCCGACAACCGGATCCTTGAAAGCCACGTGACCTGCTGCTAAGTTTGCCCTTGCAGGTGACCTTGAACATGTCGCCGCACATGGCCTTGGTAACTTGCAAGGATTGCTTGATGACCTTGAAATTAATGACCCTGAAAAGTATAATCCGCCACATGACCTTGAAAATTGACTTTGGTGTTTGAAATGTGCACATGGCCTTAATCTAGAAAATTCTTTGTCTTCGACGCAGGGAACGTGAACGTGACCTTGAAAAACCTTTTACTTTGACATAGGCAATGTGTACGTGAAATTCAATAACCTTGACCTTAAAAAACCGTATACTAAGACGCAGCGAATGTGTACGAGAGAGTGGACGAGAATCACCCTAGTATATCTACTCAGAAAAACAAAACGTAGTCGACCAGAGATACTAGAAAAAATGTGTGTCAGTCTAGTCGCAATATTTAGCGAGAAGTCACAAGATTTGCTAATACGGGGACTACCCATTCAACAAAAAGTTGTCAAGAGTCAAGAATATTTAAAAGTATCTTTCGAAGAAGAAATAAGGCATCAAGTAGAACGGATGGAAGAAAAAGCAATAATAAGATAATGTCCAAATGTAATGAAGAAAACAGAAAACAGAAAGAAGGCACAGATCCGAAAATTTACGTACATACTGTGAAAATGAGGCAATTGAAAAAAAACATGAATACGTTAGAGCTCAAATAGGCCCGCACAGTAGACGAGATAGAAAACAAATTGGAGATAAATGAAAAACGAAAAAGTATTACGATTCAAACAAAAGATTAGTAAAAATGAAGAAGATACTATTACCTTGGAAGAAAAGTTGTATGAAAAAGAAAAAACTGTATGAAACGAAAGGACAACAGTAGTATACAGATCGTAACACTGAGTACCACAACGACCAAAATAGTTTGATGGAAATATAAGGACCATTCACCCAATAAATTTCATGGATGCATTAGAAAATTATCTGACCCAAGCGGAAACGAGCGAAAGAGGAAAAAGTAGTGCAGCCGTGGATTTATTGGAAGGCAGCGCCAAAGAACGGGCAGAATTACATCGGTTTGATTGGACGGATTTTTCTCAATTTCAAGGAGATTTTATAAAGCAATTTTGGCCAAAGTCAGTGCAAGAAAAGATTAGATTAAGGTTATCCACACCGAGGTTGTACAACCCAAGACAGGGAAAATATGTGGATCACGTCTGGTTTTGGGTCAGCAAGACTACTTACATTAATTAGACAATTTCCCAGAGATATGGATTAATAGGATCCGGAGCCAGAACTATTGATCTACTTACTAATATTCAGGAACGAATACAATCGGCGAATTATGAAGATAAATCTACAGGATTTTACAACCGCAGGAGCGATTACAATCAAGATAATGCTAGACCAAGCAATGAAAGGGCTGATTATAGAAGAAATGTGAACTTCGCGAGCTACAACAGAGGGAGAGGAAGTACTGGAAGAAGAGTGGCGATGACGTGGATATTGAGGAGAGAGTCCCCGCCACCAAGGCAAGAGGAAACGAGAAGAAGAAGAGATAGCGAACAGTCGGAAGAGGAGAGGAGAGAGAGATCACAGTCACCCACGCAGTCGGAAAACTAAGGGAGTCGGGTCGAGAAGCTCCGCTCGCCTCGCAAGCAATTCATACAGAAGAGCTAATACAACTACTTAATTTTTGGAAGGTATATTACCAAAACTGTTGCAAAAATCTTTAAATATCAATGACCAACACGATGGGGAAAAGAAAATCATCAAATCGCATTACCAAGTGAAGAAATAAATCATCCGGAGTAAAATTCTAATGCGGAATATGAAGAAGAAGAAACAACTTACCACCCAGTTTTGCAAGGATAGTTGGAGGGGGTCAGTCAACATACGCTAATATATACTGGCGGTCAAATAAGCGTTATTTCAGAAAATGTATTTTTTAAGTTAAAAGAAAAGAATCCTAAATTGATAGTGGTAGTGATGGGAAAGGTCGTCAAAGTATCCCAGCAAATACTAATAGATATGAAGCTAGGAGAAAGTAGACATGATCATAAGTCCTTAGTGGCCAGAAACTTAGAAGCAAAATCCCTACTAGGAACGGATTGGACGTGCGAAAAATTAGCCAAAGTGGATGTATCCAAGAAAGAGGTAAATTTTAGGAAAGATGAAACTGCGTATCAGGCCAAATTCATAGAAGAAAAACGAACGACCAGGATATAGGCGAACATTAAAGTGTATCATATGGAAGATAAAAAAAGCGAAGAAAAAGAAATGAACGAAGAATTACTTAATGAATATGAAGATGTTCTTTCTGATAAACCTGAAAGAGTACGAGACTGTGCGAATTAGGAATAAAAGATACCACACCATTTTTTCGTAGAAGTTACCTAATCCCATTTTCTAAGAGAGAAACTGTTGAAAAAGAAATTGAACGAATGTTGGAAAATGATGTAATAGAAGGATCGAATTCAACTTTCTCAAATCCCATCGTAATAGTTCCAAAATCAGGAGGCGAAGGAAAGTTAACGATAGCTAAAATACCAAGTAAGTTTGCTGAATCTATGTAAAAAATAAAACGTTTGTGTGTTTTATTTTTCCTCAATTAGCTTGTTAACAATCAATACTGAATGAATCAATTTTCGTTCATTACTGATTTTTATATGCGTTAGATGATAAGAAATAAGTTATACATTCCATATAAATTTAATAGAATCAATTCGAAGGTCTTTTTGATAATAGATAAACAATAATCATTTCATTTAATAAGTAAGCTGGCCGGCGCACCCAGATAAGAAAGGAAATTATTAAGCAACTATTAGGTTTCATTTATGCAGACTGAAAGTTTATAGCAAGCTATTTAAAAATAAATTACTGAATGTTATCTTTGCGAGTTGAAACTACCTAGAATAGATCGAAAGGTAAACATTTTGAGTTCTCACGAAAACAATAGCAATTTTAACTAAATGATTTGGAATTATTAAAAATAGTAAAGAACCCTAAATTTCATTCTTTTGTGGCGAGTGTAAACAAATAAAAGGAAGATGTCAATGTATACCATCGTTGCAATTACTCTACTTAAAAATTATTAAATTACATTATAAAAGAGAAAATTTTGTCATTTTTAAATTGCTTAGGTAAAAGTAAATTTTTTTGCATTTGATATAAGAGGAAGTATGTATAAGTTAAAAATACCGGCTCTCCGATTGATATATTTCATTCGCTAATGAAGGATTACCCATGCATAAGAACGTTATGTGTTGGTCACACCAGATTTCTTTTCAAATGAGTATACTTACTAAATGCAACAATATTGATTATTAGTTATCCATACTTGTTTTATACGTTTATGAAAATAGGTTGCAGTATCCTTAATGTCGCCATAAATTAAAATAAGACTTTTGAGTACTGGTATTGATTAACGCCGTCAGTGAAAATTGATATTAGTTTTTATAGTGAAAAGTTTAGTTCTTCAACCTAAAATACACTTCCTTAGATTCCTTAAGCGGAATTTACTTTGAAAGACGACAAAAACTAACTCTTCACTTACGTTCAATAATGCGTCATAAAAAACTGCTATTTTTTTAAATATACATGCACTATATTTGAAAAGTAAGATTATCATCATATTTAAAGGGTACGTGTAATATAAAAGTTTTATCTAAAGAGATATATTAGTTTATATATCTATCTGCAGGTTATTTTTTTTGACCGAAATCTGTTACAAAAAAATTTTACCGTTCTCAGTTAACCCCTAAAATTTTTAGTATTTTACCTACTTAATAAATTATAATATTTGCGTTTATTTATTTATTACAGTTTGATCTATAAAAATATAAACACCCTAAATTTAATGGACCAAATAGTTGTTTATTACAGCAGTTACGTTGAATATGTACACACTTTTCTGTAATAAATTGTAACAAATAAAATGAAAATTAGAAAAATTAGTTTGGAATTACATTGCAATGTTTAATAGTAAACATAACTTCTTTACGTCTTTCACACAATTATGTTCAAAACTTTTCATAAGAAAATATTTATTATAACATCCGTGTCCGTTTGAATATTTCCTGTCTAATATTGCTCGAAATAGCACCATTGAAGGTATTCTGGAATTAATGCGGTTACACAAAGAAATAAATAGTAGGTAACAAAGATGGTCAATAACTATACAACAAGCGGTGTGGTAAGTAAAGGTGCCACTATAACAATAGATACATATAATATAATTGAATCGAATCTGTAAAATAAAACCACATGAAATTCAAATAGTACCTATTTGTGAACATTGAATATTTTTACCTTGATACTAATGCAAATATTACTGTTTATAATTATTCCATGCAATAAAATAATGTTTGACAAACGTACAAAATTTATTTATCATTCATTTTATTGGTGCACTATATAACTTAACACTACATCTACCGAATGCGGTCAATTGACGGTTTTCCATTTTTGTTGAAATTCCTATGCACTGGTTTTGATATTTTATTTTTCATAAATTGATCACAGGGTGCTTTACAATTGTTTGCAATTTTTTCTTCCAATAAAATTCTTCAGAAGCGTTTAAAATACCTAAAACAACCAACATCCGCCATTTGACGGGCGCCTATTTAAATGTAGCTTTATGTATTTCTCGAGGTTTTGCGAGTGTCGCCGATGAGCGTGGTGGCGTTCTTGACCCGAAGTGGATTAGTGAGTGATCACTGATCAGCGTTTTGAGACATTGTACTCGTTGTAGGAAGCTGCAAGCATTATTCACCGAAACCCACTGACGCGGAATCATTAAAATATACAGGATGGCCCACCTAGCTGGTCTTGGAATATAGCTCCTAAATCAATAGAGATTTATAAAAAATTTCAACGGTATTTTATCGGAGACTAAGAGAGCTACTTTTTAAAATTACTTTTGTCTGTACAGGGTGCTCCATAAATACGTGGCAAAAATTATCGACATTTTTTTTAAACGGAACACCCTGTATATTTTTTCATTTTTAGAAACTGTCTTTTGTAAGATTTACAACGATACCTCGTTTTTAGTTATCGGATGCAGAGCGTTGCCAAGTTATTCACGTTTTAATAAAATTTACGGGAAAATCATATTGATAAAATAAATATCAGTGTTTTTTTGTTTTTATAATCGGAAGGACAAAAATTACCTGTCTAGTAGACAAAATGTTAACTAACTGAAACTTTTATAAGTATTAAGTTTATTCAAAATATACAGGGTGTCCAGAACAGATCATCCAAATGCGTCATTTTCAAATAGCTAAAACTTAAGTTTTTCAAATAGAACACCCTGTATATAAATATATGATATGAAAGCTTATTTAATAAGATTTCTAATGATATCATAATTGTGGTAACTAGTATTACTTACTAATAGGTGAAAACCTAACAATAAAAAATATGTCGTTTTGTTTTCGTTTTCTTATTCATTTCAAGAGAAATATAAAAATAAACAAAAATTTTTAAACCACTGGTTTAGAGAATTAGCACTTTAATCTGAAAAATACCCAATTGTAGTATTAGTAGCCCTGTTTTTATGACTAGGTACTACTGTAATTATAAAATACATAGGTACCTGACTAAATTATGTATAAAGCAATGGTATAATAGGAAACGCAAAAGTATTAACTGAAAACAAAACACAATCTGGACAGTTTTCAGAATAAACAACTATTTCCAATAATTGTTTCTGAAGCTATTATAAAATTATTGTTTTTTACAGAATATTTGGAAAAGTTTAAAATTCTAGTGAAGAACTAATTGAAATGATTTACATTTCGGGAGAATGTCAGAAAAACTGTATTTTAGCAAGCAGAGTGTACGCTCAACAATATCCGCAGAGAACACATCTCACTGGCGCATGTCTTAAAAAAGTAGCAGCGAGATTCAATACTACCGGTTCTATAAAATATAGTACACATAGAAGACCAGCTTCTGTCTTAACAGAAGCCAATGAAATTACTGCTTTAATAGCTGCAGTCGAAAATCGAAATACAAGTACACGGCAATTAAGTAAATACGTAGAAATTTCACGAGTATACAACGAATTTTAAAGAAAAATAAATTGCATCCATTTCATTACCAGTTACGTCAGGAACTCCTATCCCCAGATTATAATCACAGAATGGAACACTGCAGACGGATAAACAATAAGGTTACTACTGAACGGATTTTTTTTGAGGAAACTACTTCACACAGATGAATGTACTGATGAAAATCGTCATTTGTTTGAATCACTTCCCAAGAGAAATTGTCTGGGGTGGTATTATCGACAATTACGTTATCGGTCCCTACATTTTTAACAGGATATTAACTGGTGCTGTGTTTCTAGAATTTCTTCAAAATTATTTAAGGCAATTTTTGCAAAATGTACAACATGTTTTAAATAATATGTGGTACCAACACGCCGGTGCTTCGGTGCAGTATGTGTTACCTGTTCATCAGTGGTTGAGTGAACAGTTCCAACATAGATGGATAGGTAGAGGAGGGCCGGTACATTGGCCTGCCTGATCACCGGACCTAACTCCCTTTTTTTTTTCTGTGGGGATGTGTTAAAAGCAAAGTGTACAACCAACCAGCGACTACTAAAGAAGATATGAAAGTTAGAATAAGAGAAGCATTTAACTGCATTTCAGCAAATATGCTGGCATAAATTAAGGATTCGATAAGGAATCGGGTACTAAAATGCATCGAAGAAAATGGGAGACATTTCGAACATTTATTGAAATAATTATTTTTTCAAGATCAATTAATTTGTTTATTTTGGTTTTATGTTTATTAAATATTAAATGTAGGTACTTATATATTTATTCATTATTACGCATGACTATCGACATGTTATTCATTTTTAGGTTTTTACCTATTAATAAGTAATACTGGTTACCACAATTATGATATCATTAGAAAGCTTATTAAATAAGCTTTCATATCATGTATTTATATACAGGGTGTTCTATTTGAAAAAAAAGTTTTAGTTATCAGAAAATGACTCACTTGGATGATCTGTTCTGGACACCCTGTATATTTTTTATTAACTTAATACTTATAAAAGTTTTAGTTAACATTTTGTCTACTAGACTGGTAATTTTTGTCGTTCCGATAATAAAAACAAAAAAACACTGATATTCTTTTTACCAATATGATTTTCCCGTAAATTTTACTAAAAGGTAAATAACTTGGCAACGCTGCATCCGATGACCAAAAACGAGGTATCTTTGTAAAGCTTACAAAAGACAGTTTCTAAAAATGGAAAAATATACAGGGTGTTCCGTTTAAAAAATGTCGAAATTTTTTGCCACGTATTTAAGTTTTGAATGATGATCCTGGGCTATGTCTTTAGAGGAACTTGATGCATTTATTGCAATTTTGTATGCTCGAGGAGCGTATGGTGGCAGAACTCTAATACTCTCTGACTTATAGAGTGAAAAGTTGGGCCCACCGTTTTTCTCAGAAACCTTGCCGAGAAATCGATTCATTGAGATAGTGTGTGTGATTCTTGCAATTTGATGAGAACGCTACACGTCCCCAAAGAATAAAAACTCAACAAATTCTGTTTAGTCTGTGAACTGTGGTACAAATTTATTGAAAATTGTATTGCTTGCTACAGAGCAATAGAAAACATTACTGTAGATGAACAATTATTTCCATCAAAATGTCGCTTCCGTTTTACTCAGTATATGAGTAACAAACCTGACAAATATGGGGTGAGTGAAATATTAGATTGCCATGGATGCGAAAAACTAGTCTTGTCGGTACCCTCAACAGAGTTCGCAGAGAGGTACTTCCATCCGTAGAAAGTGCTGGTGATCATTTGAAGAGTTCTGTTATATACAATGCAGGTGATATAATTTTGACATTATACCAGGGAAAAGTAAACAAAAACGTTATTATTCTCAGTACACTGCATATTGGAGTTTCTGTGGTTGACACATCTGAAAACAAAACTCTTGAAACAATAACTTTCTATAACCACACTAAATACGGTGTTGATGTTGTAGACCAAATGGCTTGTAAATACAGTGTTGGTGCGGGAACTCGAAGGGGGCCTGTGCATGTATCCTACAACATCCTGGACTTGGCAATGATAAATGCACATACCCTGTTCAACTTATTTACAAACTCTAAAATATCGCTGTCCATTACACAAAAAGGAGATGTCAATAACATACAAAATTATCGACCTGTGTCTATTTTACCTGTTTTTTCCAAAATCTTCGAAAAGGTTTGTTTTAAACAAATCTCGCATTTTTTTGAACTTAATAACTTATTTTACAAAAATCAATCTGGTTTTAGGTCAAGCAGATGTAAAACTGACGCTCTAATAGCTTTGTTAATTCTACCGTGGATTGTTTTAAAAAAGGGGAGAACTCTGTTGCTACCTTCTTAGATCTTTCCGGTGCATTTGATTGTGTTTCCTATGATACATTGTTCGAAAAAATAGAGAAAGTTTATAATTTGATAAACTTAGTTTGTCTTTAATAAAATATTATTTATGTAATAGGACACAATGTGTTCGTATAAATAATCAACATTCCAAGAAAATGGCGGTATTATGTAGGGTTCTTCAAGGGAGTATTCTTGCGCCACTTCTATTTCTTATTTACATAAATGACTTGCCCAACTATTTGTCAATAGAAGAAAATTGCATTCTTTATGCCGATGATATTACCTTAATGTTAAGAAATAGTAATATACAGTAAATAAACTTTGAAGGAAATATACTGAAGGAAATATACTTCGCAGTTTAGCTAATGAGTGGTGTATTGCAAACCAATTAAAGGTTAATTCCTCAAAAAGTGAACAACTTAATTTTTCTTTAAGGACATCTCTCGTGGAAACTTATAAGCATGTCAAATTCCTTGGTGTGTATTTTGAATCTAAATTACAATTTCATTTCCATGTGGAACGCATTCAACCAAAGTTGAGTAGCAACATATTTGTTTTGCGTAGACTGTCTGCGAATGTTTCCAGTGAAGTTTTAAGAACTGCATACTTTGGTTTATGCCATAGTCTTTTAACGTATGGAATTATTGTGTGGGGAAATTCGTCACATAGCGGCAATTTGTTTAAACTACAAAGGAGAGCGGTTCGAATCTTAGCTAATACTAGAATTAGAGAAGATTGCAAATCCGCCTTTATTTATTTAAAAATTTTAACTCTACCTTGTATACTCATATTAGCTTGTTTGAAGTATACAAATAATAATTTATTTAAATTCACTCCGCAATCTGAAATTCATTGCCACAACACGAGAAATAATAACGATCTGCGACTTCGGTTGTTAAGATTAAACAAAACTCAGCAAGGATATGAATATATATCGATCAAGCTCTCCAATTGCCTTCCTAATTGCATAGGATCCTTAAATCACATATCATTTCAGAAAGCAATTAGAAATTTTCTCACGTGTCATGCGTTGTATTCAATTAACGAATTTTTAAAATTTAATTTTGAAAATAATTTTATTCTATAAATAATTTACTTTTGTTTACGAATTTCTAAAAGTTTAATTATATTATTACAAGAGTATTGGTTTTGTTATGACGAATGTATGTAATTATTTTGGTTACTTTACATGCATAAATCTTATTATTATTATTATTATATACTAAGTGTTGTGAAGGAATTGGTCTAACCTTACAGCAGCACCAAGATTCCATCTGATAAAGTAGAAGTGTCAGCAGAAAGAAACAATCCACGTCAACGAAAGCAATGTCAAATTGTTTTCTGCAATAAAAACAAGACAAGAGATATTTGCTCAAAGTGCATGAAATTTATATGTGGATCTTGCGTTCAAAATGTTTTTTTGCCGTAAATGCGCAAACGCTGCAGGTAGCGCATCAGATCATTAGATTGTAGTTACTTTTTTTTATTAATTATATTGTATTTGTGTTTAGTTTTGCTGATTTTGTTTCATTTTCGTCGGATGATTTCTTGCCAAATAATTTCTTACAGGAGATTCTTTCCTATTTTGTCAAATAAATTGCTTCATATATTTTTATGTCAATTTGTACTTGCGTCTATCGTGTATATAACTTACATAAACTTGTAAAAGTTAAACAAAATTTCAATTACAATCATAAAAAGGCATACAGCAGTTGGCGGTCGTATGACTGCCCGTGGTCGTTATTGGAATGAGACTCATTGCGGTTGTTCTAGTGTTAAAACAGTAAAAATGTCAACCGGAATGGTGTAGGGTGCGGTCAAAATAGAATTAAATAAGTCTCCTCAGCGACAATAGGTTATACGAAATCGTCACATTACTTGCTAAATGTTACGCTTGACGTCAGTTCCTTTCATCGTATTCTGAGACGATTCGTTATTAGTTATTTGGAATCTCCTCAAAATATGATTTCGAATATCGTCCATATTTCTGTGCATTGTCCATGAAATAGTTGGTTAACTTTGACCATTAACCTAAAAGATGTCATCCTATCGAGATTAAAATAGGAGAGGCACATCTTTAATGGGTACGCATTTTCCAAAATTTGTGAGAAATAAGACACGCATTGCACATGTTTGAAATCTGCACAAAATTTCTTTTCAATGATAACCGTGTCCCGTTGGTTGTCAATTGTAAATTTTGTTTACCTTAACCTTTAATTGACCTAGTAGAGGTCACCAAATAACATTTAAATGGGAGGTGCATTTGTGTGATACTATTTGTCAAAAACAGATCTGAAAGAAACTATCCGTTTACCCTGGTATCGTAGGCACAGGCGTAGACTTTTGTCGTCAAAGTGCGGGGAATAGATCGTGCGTTGATGTCAAAGAAACACATATTGATACCTCCATACAAATGCTTCGAATGACTATATATATATATATATATATATATATATATATATTTAAATAAGACTTTTTTCTTGGAAATTTGTGTAAATAAATGAACAAATTAATTCAACGTTTCGGAGACGTCCTTTGTTCCTCTGTCAAGAATTTATATTGAAATAAGGTAACTATTTTTAACAGTACAGCATATGAAACAAGGTAACTAATTTAAATTTAATCTGGACGAGTGTGTTTCACTTCGGGTAGTTGGTCTAGTGCATGATGTAGAAGGTGTAGGAGTGGGGACGCCTGGAATAGTTGCAGCATGGGTGTATGAAATTTCTGGAGGATTTGGAGTTGGTTGAAATCTTGAATCAACTTGTTTAATCATATTCTTCTAAATTTGTCGCATTTTAGAAGTGGCATCTCGTTTATTGAGGGTGTTCGGCCTTCTTTCAATTTCAACTGCTTCTCTAATAATTCTTTCTTGTAAAGTATATAGAATTGCAATTAAACGGATATTGTTGGTGTTAATTTGGTGACTTGTGTCTAAATGATGTGTAGCTAAAAACGATGATTTATTATGCTGTGTAATTGCTAGTTTGTGTTCATCGGCTCTCACATATAATATTCTATTAGTTTGTCCGATATAAGTTCTTTGACAGTTGTTACACAGTATCTCATACATTCTTTGTTTATTTATACAAATTTACAAATCTAAATAGAAACATAATATTCTTATACGGAGAAGAAACTTTGAAGACCATCAAGACCTACAGAAAGCTACGTATCAAAAAATGTGAAATACTTACCAATTTAACTTTTTTAAAGTGTTGAAGAGACAAGAAAATAATACTCAAGGGATTTAAATTGAAACCAAGACCAGACATTAATGGTTCTTATAAGATTTTATTCAAAACAGGCCTTTCCCTTTTAAGAAAAGCGATTGCCAATTAAAGGAGATTACCTCAACGGTACCCTTTATGACACCTTCCAAACTTTACGTGCCATCAAAGTTCATCCCCTCATACGTTAGATCACCTCATTGAAAATACTGTAGAATAGTCGTTGATGATAAAAACTAACAAAAATTTGAACGTCTGTCTTATACATCGCAGGCAAATAATGTAGAACCGTTAATTTCCATCATTTCCAACGTAGAGTACGCCTTAAAGCATACAGAATCTGCGGTCGCTGACGAAATTAGGCACAACGTAGCACATATTCTTAAGAACTGCAGACCTCCCAAACAGAATATCACCAAATAAGACCCCCAAATATTAAACCAGATCAAACCAACGACCAAATATTAATACTACCCGCTGACAAAGGAAATGCTACTGTCAACTCTAAAGACTACCACCACAGGAAGTCTAAACTGTTAACTTCTTCAGAATATAAGAAAGCTCAGTACAATCCTACTACCTACATATAAAAACAATAACAAAATCTATCATTAATTCTACAAAATTAGACAAAGAAACAAAACAGAAACTAATTCCAAGAGAGAAGAGTTTAAGAATCCCCAAAATATACGGACTTCCAAAAATACATGAGGAAAACTGGCCATTACGCCCTATCGTCAGTGCATTCAATTCTCCGACTAATGACCTTGCCCGTTATCTAGCAAAAATTATTCAACCGATTTGTGAAAATGCTGCATCCTACGCCTAAAACTCTTCTGATTTTCTACACAAACTCAAAAATGTACCCTTGGCCCCAAATGACATTTTAGTTAGTTTTGACATAACGTCACTTTTCACCAAAATACCTATGAAAATTCTAGAAGAGAAACACTCAATAAACCAAGATATACTCAAATTGATAAACCACTGCATGCACCCAACCTAGTTTACACACAAAGGGCAATTCTACAAGCAAATTCAAGGAGCACCTGTGGGTTCGCCACTCTCTCCAGCTTTTGCGATTGTATATATGGAATATTTTGAAACCACTCCTTTAAATTCTGCAGATTTGAAACCTACATATTGGTTTCGTTATGTTGACGACACATTTGTAGTTTGGCCCCGAAACGTTGAATTAATTTGTACATTTATTTACACAAGTTTCCAAGAAAAATGTCTTGTTTAAATATATATATATATATATATATATATATATATATATATATATATATATATATATATATATATATATATATATATATATATATATATCTTTCTGCCTACATTGGGAGTTCTTGCTGTATAACTAACATAACCATCTATATACTCTTTATCAACGCTTCAAAACACCCACGCTTTCCGAGTGCTCTGCGGTTTTAGGACCGTTTGGTTGTGTTACTAGTCGAGATAACTAATTCCTTCCCAATTTTATGTGACGTGGTAGGTTAGACACGTGGCAACCTAATCTACAAAATAGCATACGTCAAAGGTAAGTTAATGTTGGTAAGTATGGCTTACTGTTTATTAACATTAACAATGGATATAAACCGGAAATTATTCAGCTTATTATTTAAATTCAGATGCGCAAAGGAATCCCATCAATGTGCAGGTGGTACTAAAAGAGCCACTTGTCTCTGTATGGTATTTGCAAGGATATCCATTAACTTTAATTTAAAACTTAGAATTAAAATTCTACCGTGATTTATGCCAGCGAGTAAAAGTGACGTTTTCACCAATTTATCTAACACGGAAGCAGTGGTGATGAGTTGATTGAAGGTGATATATCTTGGTGGTGAAATGATAGAACTGAATCAGCTGCGATAAGATTAAAACTTTGTAAAAACTGTTCTCAATAGATTTACGATGTTTTTTCCGTGTCGGTTGCCTGAAACTGACTTAATCTTGGACAATACTTAATTACATACTTCTAAAAGACTAAGTCGGCTCAGACGAATTTCTCATAAGTTGTTACCAAATTAGCAGATGCTTCCCAATTACAGATTTGATAAACAAATCCTTTACAAAAGGCTAATTTTCAACTAAACTGATAGTTGGTAAAATAATTCCATTCTATAAAAACAGTGATACGTACTTTTCTTCTAACTATATACACCTTTCTTCACTTTCGCAAATTCGCATTTGCTTCGATTTCAGAAAAGAATGTATACAGTAAATCGTGAGAAACTTCGTTCAAAGCTAGAACATTATTTCCCGTTCTTCATCATCTGGCAATAGAAGTTTTACTAGAGGCTGTTCGAGCTGAACTCTGTTAATGCCCATGAATTATAAGACTCCTCACGGATAGTGCTCTTCAAGGAAACATATTAGCGCCAGTTCTCGTTACTCTTTATAGGACGTTGTTAGTTATTACTGTGAAATTATAACAATGATCAATAACATGTCTTGTAATACAATAATTAAATTGAAAGTATTCGATAATCAGTATATTCTTAAGTTATCAATTGGTGAAAGCTCAAACTGAAGCAGTTTATTAAGACGTTTTCCGACCATCTTTTAGGCTGTACGTCCTCACTGAGCTCAGTAATGATTGGACCGATTTTGTACACAGGTTCTTCATTGATTTAATTGGACGCCAAAAAGGATAAATTCACGAAGTGAGGGTCCATAGTTATGACAAGGATACAGGGTGTCAAAGTTGAAAAAAAAAATCGCGTTTTCTTCAATATCTTTCGACTGTTTCGAAATAGTTTCATGAAATTTCGTATACGGGGATTTTTGGGATGACAAATTCAAATTTGTGGTCCATTTAGTTGTGGTTTCTAGAGGGCGCCAGCGGCAACCATTTCGACCACTTTAAATCTTTGCAACTTTTTTGTGCTACACTATGCTAAAAAATCGATTCTCCTGTCTTTTCTGCTACAAAAAGCTATATCTTAGTGAAGTCGCTAGGAGCAACCCTTTCCGAGAAAAATCCAACATTAAAAAAAGAAAAAGAAAAAAAATTAATATTAAAAGTATATTAGAAAAACGCTTTTAAAACTCATGATGCATACACATTTTCGGAGGGTATTTTTTTGACAGGTTTATCAATAGGAATTTTTAATTGTTACTAAGTAACTTACTTGTTTACTTATGTACTTATCTGTCTCTTTGCGTTCATTGATAATAAAATTTTAATAAAAAATCCATAATTAAATACGATAGAATGCCTAGACATACAACATGTATACTTTTAATATTAATTTTTTTTCTTTTTCTTTTTTTAATGTTGGATTTTCTCGGAAAGGGTTGCTCTAGCGACTTCACTAAGACATACCTTTTTGTAGCAGAAAAGACAGGAGAATCGATTTTTTTAGTCCAAAATGGCATACAGTGTAGCACAAAAAAGTTGCAAAGATTTAAAGTGGTCGAAGCGATTGCCGCTGGCGCCCTCTAGAAACCACAACTAAATGGACCACAAATTTGAATTTGTCATCCCAAAAAAACCCCGTATACGAAATTTCGAAACAATCGAAAGATATTGAAGAAAACGCGATTTTTTTTTCAACTTTGACACCCTGTATCTCGGAAATGAAGCATTTCCGGACCCATGTACATATGAACTTTTTTGCTTAGAATGATGAGTTCTAGCACGCCTTTAATTTTGGCGGATTAGATAAGATTCACCCTGTATATTTCGTGTAGCTTTGAAAACCAGTGCAATAGCCTTCATTCACTTTTTATACCTCGATTGCATATAATGGCGTTTAGAATAAGACATTGTTTGATAAGACAATGCAAGGACAGCTAACTTCGTTTTTAAAATGCAAAAACCAAAGTTAACTCAATCACGTTCCGAAGTACAATTATCGCGGTCGTCGCATTGATTTTAAAAGTAATGTTTGAAATGTTTAGTACATCTGTAATACTCCATTAACAACAAAAGGGCTTATAATATACTACTGTTAAATTTAAATCATGTAAGTTTAGGTTTACATTATAACAACGCATTTCTATACTGTTTTAAAAATGAAACATAACAACGACAAAGTGACAAAGCATGTAACTTATTGAGGGTGGTGACTCACTCAGTGGTTTGTTATCAAATCTTGGTCCGTCATATAGTTGATGACATGGGAATAATCCTATGTTTAATATACTGAATTTTTACAGTGCCGCTTTTCTGTAGACGGATTATTTCCGAATCAATACTATACGAAAATTCATAAAACCTACATTGGACGGCCGATTTTCTGTTGCTTGCTATGGTACTTCTGATGCTTAGCAACTGTTCTAATAAAAAATCTATTTGATGGCCATCAAATGCAGTTGGCCGCCCGAATGACGGTAAAATGCCAAAGTATGATTAACTTTTGTCACTATTTTGGAGACCCTGTATGCGATAAATCAACTGCCAATGTGGATTTCTAAAGTATCGTTCTTGTGCTTCTGTCTATCCCAGAAGTACTTACCACCAGTCGAAAATCAAGCTACATATTTCAAAATTTTCAAAAGAACCAAGATATCTAAGAAACAGTTAAAAATAGATATAGGAAAACCTGATGGAACTAACCACAACATTTTCTCAGGAATCCAAAAAAATGAAATAATGTACAGGGTGTTCTATTTAAAATGGCGACTTCCGGGATATCCGGAAGCGGTATGAGGAAAATATTTTAAAGTGAAAGAGAATCTTGGATAACCCTGGAATTAGAAAATTGAGAAGTCTACGTTTTTTCGAGAAAACTTCTAACGAATGGCTACCTGAGAAACCCTGTTACACATTACCGCATTTTAACAAGGTATTGATAATAAGAGGTGATGTGTTGATTTGATAAAATTCGTAAATTGTCAAAATTAGAGGAGATTACGTGAAGTATTTAGTTCTATTTGGAAATGCTATAGTTTTCGTCAAAATACAAAATAATTATTTTACGGTTCTTAGAAATGCATCAGCAATACTATACCAAAATTTCATTTTAGTCCATTAAATAATAGAATGAAAGTTATACATGCTCTTTTGCTAAAGCAGGTTAAATGTTTAATTCTTAAGGCACTCGGTTGATGTAGTGTTTTTCAACTTGACAAACAGTTTTGATTGATTGATATTGCAAGCATGTCACATCTAACACTATTGTAATGGTATCATATATAAAACCTTCATCTCGTATTAAATGAAAATTCAGCACATTCAAAACGCACCTCGTTTCCATTTACACTTAACGCTTGACCTCTTTTGTCTTTAATAATTAATACTGATTTTCCATTTGCAGTATACACCATAAAAATCTATACCGTGTATAAAATAATTATTGATTAATGTCATAATAGCTGTTTCTTTGCACTTATTAGGAGTACGTACTTGGTTATTAATGCTCTATTATACGTATATGTTCAAAACGTAAATTTTCTGTATTTGTGTATATATTTTAATTTTTGGAAATCAAGACATTTTAATTAGTGCAATGTCCATTACTTCGTTTAAAGAAAAGAAATAAAATAAAAAGAATATTTTATTGAAAGCATTTACGTTTTGTCGTTACGTTTATAAGGATTATATATATATATATATATATATATATATATATATATATATATATATATATTGTAAAATCATCGGGGGTTATATGCTAATAGTAATGCGATTCATTTGACCACGAAAGTGTTTCGTTTTGGAAAGATCACAAAAGCTAAAATGTGGACGTTGATACGAGCTGAAGAGCGCTAATGTTTGACAAACGTCCACATTTTAGCTTTCATGGTCTTTTTTAACATCAAAATGGTCGAGTAAAACTGCTTGATAGATTATCGCTAACTGCTCAGTGTATTTGGCGAGATTATTTCTAAACGAAATCATTATAAAAAACATACCATTCTATTTAATATTTTGAAGAAAATCGCTAAAATTTCATAAATATTTGGAAAGCGTCCTCTAGCGGTTTGTTCGTTAATCAAACTTAACTTTTTAGTACATCAGCGAATAGCGCAAGAAAAGACCTTTTCAACGAAAAATTACTTTTCGATGACTGATTCCGAAGATAATTACGTGTTTGTCTGACAACTTTCGCAGCTTCCCCTACGGAAAACCTGTGAAGTTAGAGAAAAACTTCTTATACAAAAAATGGGTAAAATTGTTCCAAAAATACAACTACGATATTTCCAATATACCTTTTCCTTAAATTTCTGTTACTTATTAGACATTTTTTTTAATTTCCTACAGCAACTACGCCACCTAGCGGTCTATTTACAAACTTTAAAATTATTTCCAGCATTTTCTCTTGGCCACATTTACTGAAGAATTTTTTTTTGGAAGTCGTAACGAAAGCGGTTTCTGGGGTATAGCCGGCGTCCATCTAATCTCATTCTTGATACAAACGAAATGTAGGTCAGAATTATCATCTGTTGTCACATTGTTGGTACAGTTGTCAACATAAGAAAAATATCAATTCCTTTGCACACCTAGGTGAGTAAAATGAGACTTTCAAAAGTCAAATGAAGTGAGCAGTGCCTACTTTTCTAACAGGCCGCGGCCGGGAGGAAAAGTAATTCATTATTGTAATCATTTTTCCGTTTCTGAAGGTGGATTTGACAAAACTTTTTTTGAAAAGGGAATAAAAGAAAATACATGGTGTTCAGTTCATGAATTGTTTTTGTAAATGTGAACGAATTCCAGTATTTCATTTCGTAAAAATATGGTATTTTGTACTGTTGTCCAAAATTAAATTTTTAATAAATAGATCAATGATAAAAACCGTGTATTCATATAGCACGGTTAATTTTGAGGTTCCAGATCTGTTGGTTATCATTAATATTTGCAAATATAGGTGAAGCAAAGTTAAATGAATAATAATGGTGTATTTGAATTATTAATGAAAATTCAAACGTAAAATTACAGGATATCCGAATATTAAAAAAACACTAAAGTTATGTTGTTTTAAATGGTATCTGCCCCGTTTGAGTTTATTTTTGGATTTTATGCTAAATTACGAATCACTTTTATATAAGACGTTTTTACCTATCTGTGATCAATTTTGATTTGTGGCGCTTTTTTTGCCAGAATTTCAAAATGCAGGGGTCTGTTCAAAAATTCTTACCTTCCAAATCTATGCAGATAAGTCGAAGTGATTAACGCCGTTTGATTCCTGAATGCTTGCCTCATCTTTTAAGTGTTTACTCAACAACCTGCTCAGTTGCATGTACCTACTGCGATTTTAAACATGGCAAATTAAAAATTTCAAAAACTCATTTATTTGGCATTGTACTGGTCGAAATCTTTTTTGACAAGCTTTTCATCAATATAAGGTTTGTATAGTCCAATCTAAAAATCCAGATATCCAGATATTTTGGTCACCCTGTATGCGATAAATCAATGGTCAATGGGGATTTCGAAAGTATCATTCTTGTGTTTACCCCAGAAGCGCTTACCGCCAGTCCAAAATGGGTAAAAGTCGCAGTATTGAAAATAAGGCTACATCTTTCAAGCTTTTCGAAGAAATACAGATGTCTAAGAAATATAAGTATAAGGGGATGGAACCCATGTTGAAATTTTCTCAGGAATCCAAAAATTTTTAACCACGAAAACATCTAACGAACGGCTACCCTGAGAAATCCAGTCATATACTGCATTCTGTTGCTTGTAAATTTATCCACGAATGGAGAATCTTCAGATTAGGCGATACTCTCCGAATTTGCCAAAACACTTCGCATCATAAGCAAGTCGTGTTTGAAGAAAATTCACTGACAAAACCTCACAGAGCATGACAGTAGCGGTAATGTTACTTTGCGGTGGATCATTACGTAGAAATTTGTTTTACTAAGGGAATTAAATTAAAAAATAAAAGGTAATATTTGGCATGCCAGGCATCATAGTAGTGGTTTAGTATTTAAAAAGTTTAAGTCAGTTTGCTTTTTTTCAGTTAAGAACATAAATTTAGTTTTAAATCTCATATTACAGTTTTCATGTACACACATTTTGCTTTCGTGCCATTGGAAAGAATGTATGTAATGATACTGACGTTATAAGTAAATAAATGTTTATTGCGGAACTTATTTTAAACAAAATAATTTAATGCAGAAGAGATAAATTATTGTTGTTCGTCTCCCAACTTTATTTTCATTCCTATATTTCAAATGTTTCAGCTTCTCTTCTCGCATGATCTAATTATTGTACTTTAGTCAAAATACCTCAACGGATTTTGGATAATGTATTACAACGAAAATCTGTAAATCTACACTTAATCCGAAAAAAGCACAAATGTTTAAAAAAATTCTACCCTTCGTTTATTTTCTTAAGGTAACTCGCTTATTCTTACAAATAGACCCAACAAATCCAATATTGTTATACCCTGTAGAAAACGTTCTGTTTAAATTTGTAAAAATATACAGTGTATTTTTATTATATTTCTGTAAATAAAAAAGTTAACAGAAGATGAATTTATCTTATACGAATTTGTTTTAGAATTCAACGTAGAATCTAAAAGTCAAATAAAATACAGGGTATTCCATTTAAAATACTCAAGTCAGGAGCTGTGGACCGCTTATGGGGCACCCTGTATAATTAATAACATAACATTTGAAAAATCTTGTTTAGACCTAACAACTCTTGTATTAAACTTTTGTTTGTAAACCTGATAGAAAATGACTTAGAGGGGGGTTAAAATATGGTGACTCACCCTTTACGTAGCACACACATAAGTATCGATAGCACATAGATATACAGAGGACATTTCACATACAGATTTCCCAACATACATTTCTTGATATATCAGATCTTTTCTGATTACGGTATCACCAGTGTTCAGATATGCAAATGTCAAGAATTACGTTATAGTTCTCATTGCGATATAGAGTAATAAAATTTGACAACTGTTGTAAGAAATTTGGGTCCCTTAGTGTTTCGATAATTTACAACATCTCTTGACATTAAATATTAATTGGAAACAAACCAAGTAACCTTTGCTTAGTGGTAAAGTAAGACTCACGTTGGCAACAATGATAATTTCTAACAAAATTCCTTTGTGATGGTCAAATTAAACAATAATAAAAAATACAACCACTGCATTATTCAGAATGAGCTACTCCATCTTAAGCTTAAGTTTAACAGGTTTCTTGTAATTACATTTCTAACTTGACCATTCTGCGTTGTTCTTACTTCGCAATCAATTACACCAAAATTTTGCTCCAAATTATCACTAAATTAGCTTTTGGTAAATGATAATCAATCTTACAAAAGATACTTATGTATTAGCTTTGTCCAATCATTCAAATACGTCCGTATCCATAGCAGATATGCTATCGTTTTCTATTGTGATTTCGAAATCGAAGGACGCATCGATTATTTCACTAACATTTTTTAAATTTGCAACTTGAACCGTATTTACGGTAGTGCAGCTAGCATTTGATGGTTTAGTGCTCCCCACAATCTTCTCCGTTGAATTTGCTTCAGTGATTCAGCCACATACCTTTCAGTTATTCTGGAAGACATCAATTCTCCTTGAAGTTTCAAGAATGTCAGGTCCCCTTCCATTTATAACATAGTAGCGTAAGAACGCCTGTGGTGACGCGTGTGATACTGTTTGGACCAGTCTCACGTAAAAGGCAAGTAGACGGGGTAAAAAACGGATACGTGCCTGAGAAAAAGTTATCTCTAACCGTAGTAATGTCAACATTTTAAACTCGTTTTAAATATTCATTTTTGTAATATTTAAAGGTTGGGGTGTTGGATAAAACGTTATATAGCACGCTAACTATTATAATTTACCCTTACAAATTGACTTATTCTGCCACATAGAGGCCTCGTATCTCAAACATTTTTGCGTGGGCTTGAAGTGGGTTACACTGTGGAAACGGTTTTTGTAACTAATGCAACTAGTATATGTGGAAATAAGTCTATTTTTAAGTAGTATTGTCCCAACCCTTATTAACGTTTCTAGGTTACTGTAGATCGTCTCTGCGAGTCGAATCTAGTTATTTATAAGATCAACATGGCGGAATGTTAAAATTAATGTAAGTTAAAATAGTAAAAGTTGAAATAGACGTTTAAGAGGAAAATTTAGTGCAATGAATAAGACAAGAGTTATATAATAATTAAGGCATTTTTTTTGTGTGTTCAAGTTTGGTTTAGTATGTTCAATATGTTATCACCTTTATCGTAAAATACAGAATGTTCTTTCACACGATGTTGATTTACATGTAGCTTTTCGAGATTCCACTTCTAAGAATCATGCAGGAAAAATACCTTAGTGATTACATTACTCACTAATTATATTTTTGGAGCAAACCCATCAATCGCAAATTGAAAATTTACTAACTAATACATTCAAACTTTCAATTGCATATAACATTATTGTATAAATACCTAGTCCGTTTGGCGTTAGGCCAATATCGGTAAGTAAATAATTTTGTAGTTAATAGGTTTACAACAGTAAAGATGAAAATATAGTAATAAAATTTCATACGTAGAAGTAATGAAATCCACTCCAATACAAAGTTAAAATGAAAATAACACCTTATTTAATTTATAAATTAAGACAAGTAGCGATCCATCAATAAACATAATATTTAAATAATGGAAATAGTAGATTTGGGATTCAAAGATACCACTCAATAAGTAGCTTATAGCTGTACATATATTTGCTTTAAATTAAAAGCATTGTTCAGTATTAGTGTAATGTATGGTAACACGAATATCACGTGTGAGTTAGAATATTCCTTTAGCAAACGCTAAACATGTATCACTTGCATATTATTTAATTTAGCGTGTAATTGTTATATTGATTTGACTGTAAGATAGATTCACTGCCGGATTTAAACCCGACCAAACACGTATGGCAGAAAGGAATTCCACCTAAATCACTTTTGCCACGTGTTAGAAGCGTGTAACTAGCTTCCTTATTTTTAAATGTAATACCACAGAGACAATTGAAATATTGACAAGTAAGAAATTTATAGTGTGGATGTTATGAAACACCGATAATTAATTTATTTTAATTGATATAAACAAAACAGTGCTTAATAGTAGTTCTAGTTTTCCCGTCATACATACCACTAACGTCTAAAGGAGGGTATATAGAGAAGCTTCGCGCCGAAGATACCCCATTACTGCCAAGCTGTGCAAGATACGTTTAATAATGTAGGCTGTACCTAGTATTAGGTAAAGTACCGTTTATTATATTTATCTATCTTAAAACTAGATTTGTTTACAGTAGTTATGAAATTACACTACTAGTAAATCTAAACAGACCCTTACTGCAGTGGCGTTTTATTTGCTTTAAAAATTATTTATGATTTATTAAATTTTATGGTTACCCTGTATCATTAACATAAAATTGATTCTATTTTGGAATTGGTTAAGAGATTGCAACGGGTTTTAAAAGTGGATTTTTGGAGGTTAGCAGTATTTTATAAGAAGTACGAATTATGGATGAGTTAAGTTGGATTTCACTATTTATATTCCCATATCATGTAGGTATTTATTATATCTTGGTCAATGTCAATTTGCTACTGATTTTTGACTGTAATTCTTAATAGGACATCACGCGGTTTCACGGTTAGCAGAAAATCATGGCTGAGATGGACGGAACCATGCTTTTTTGCAATGCTATGCATTTGATAAGTAATCGAACATCCAAAATGTTCGTAAACGGTTATTACCATTCAGCGAACTGATTATCCAAGTAGTGATCCTACAGATATAAATAAATAATTTTAGATCTATTAATTCATGTACTATATTCGTAAGTCTAAGAATTATTAGTAATTGAACGAATAGTTTAATCTTTATTGGTTGTTTATCACATAATGTAGTATAATATAATTTCCTTGTTAGCAATAAAGAAATAAGATAAAATTAGTTTATATAAAGCAACAAACGTTTTCAGAAGAGCAAGCAAGGTTTGATCAAAGATAAACAGGTCTACTGGAGGGTGGGGGTAGATTTGGATACTTTTAATAAATCTTGGACCTATGTGTGCATAGTTCGATCCCTAGGATTCCACTATCAAAAAAATGAAAATGCACTGATTAACTTCAACAAAAGTTGCATTTTGCTCCGACTTATATTTGTCCAATTCATTGAGTAGACTTATACAGGAGTGAGGTGCTTTTTGGACAAGCCCATAATTATTTGATTAAAACTAAGCTTACAGAAACTTATTATCTACTTGTGAAGCGTATTATTGTATGTTGTACTGAAAAAATGAAAATTGAGATTTAGAATAAGACGCTTGTCTGGATGTTCCCTTGCTATCCTGTGACAAATGAAGTGTTGCCATGATGTCAGCCCTACTTATACTACTGAAATCATCCTAAATAGGATAATAAAATCCATGGGTTGGTTTCAGTCGTAAAAGCTTTACTATTAGTTCATCGTAATCACCTAGAAGCTGTTATACATGGTCCCCAACGTAAAGAACCTTCTCCTTGGTTGTAAACTTAACCAACACAAAATTACCTTTCTTTTTTTATTAACAGTACTAGCTACTTCCAAATCAGATTCTGATGAAAAATTTGAGTAGAATGACTTCTTTTTCGACTTTTTCTTTGACTTCTTTGAATCATCTTTTGGATCTTCACTTTTATACACTTTTACTTTAAAGCTTTAATTTGCTTTGCTGTTGATCCTTCTCTGCAGTCTCTATTCTATCTATCTTTGGTGTATACACCTAGAATTTGTTGAACGATTTTATTGAAATTTTCGTCAACGCTGTCTTTCATTAGAACAAACAAACGATTCAAATTTGTATGAAATCTAGCTAGTAGTTTTTTTTTGTTTTTTCCTTTGCACTTAGTAACAATAAATTTGAAGAAATAAATCAATCAGTGTGTAATTAACTGTCAATTTTGCAAATTGTTTGTTCACAATTTCGTTCTGAACTTCGGAACAATGCCAAGAGTACGTCAACATTTTTCCGAATCGACTGATTTTAAACGTGGCCGTATTATTGGCATGAAAGAGAAATTGCTCGTCGTGTAAACCAAACCAACGGTATTGAGATGTTGGTCCAAATGGTCCGAGGAAGGGGTGCAACAACGTCGCCCTGGATCTGGATGTCCCCGCAGGACTACAAATCGCGAAGAACGTCGCTTAAGACTTTTGGCCACAAGAGACAGATTTTCAACAACTCGATCGATTGCAAATAATTATATGAGAGGTGTATGGCCCATATTGTCACTGTCATCTGTTTATCGCCGGATAAGGTCTTATGGACTGCGTTCATATCGTCTTTCTCTTACACCACTTCACCGACTACGAAGGGTAGAATGAAGCAACGAAATAGCGAATTGGATGCAAGAACGGCATCGAATTGTGTTTAGTGACGAGTCCCGATTTTGCTTGTGGGTCCACGATGGCCGTAAGAGGGTCAGACGGATGCGTGAAAATCCAACATTTTTTCTGGAACGCAACACAGCCCTCACACAAGGAGTGATGATATGGGGTGCAATATGTTACGGTAGCGGATCACCCTTGGTCTTCATTGATGGCAACTTAAACGCCGTTGGTTATATTGCCAATGTGCTAGAACCCGTTGCGCTACCATATCTTCAGGGGCTGTAAAATCCCATTTTCCAACAGGATAACGCGCGCCCTCATACAGCAAGGGCTACAACACGTTTTTTGGAAGAAGGTAACATTGCCTTCCTCCCATCGCCTGCTCGGTCGGCTGGTCGGATGAGGCCTGTAGGCGACTGGGTAATTTACCACACCCTCCAAATAACTTACACGATCTCTGGCTACGGATTCAACAAGCTTGGGTTGATATAACACAGGCAGCTATAGACCATTTGATTGATAGCATGACACACCGTGTAAATGAGTGCATTACAAATCGTGGCGGAGCAACTCATTATTGAAAAAAACATTTTTAGTTTTTGTTGTTTTGTTTTCAAATTTTAATAGTTTGTTTGTTCTAATAAAAGACATCGTTGACGAAAATTTCAATAAATTCTAGGTGTTGCAATTTTTATCGAAGTCAGTATATTTGTATATATACTGGACCTTTCTTTCCTTCTGCCGCGTCTATGGCCCTGCGTTGGCCGTAGAAGGAGCAAGTCGGATATCGTTTAGATTTACAAGCTTTCCTCGAGATGGTTTTGCAAAATTGTCGAAATACTTTCTGGAAACATTTGTCAAAACCTCTTCCATTGAATGGGAAATAAATTTTACCGCGGCAATTTCCTCTAAAATTAAATTTTCAGAACTCTCGGTAGGATCTAGATTAGAAGTCTAGCTAATATCTAGATTGACGAGGTCATTAATTTCTTCAATAGCTGCCGGTAGTTCACATTTACTCTGCATTTGTGTACTGGTGGAAGGGTGTTCCTAGATCAGCTGGCCAGCAAAATCAGCGACGTTATGAACTCTATTTACTGGTCAAGCTCCTGCTTATTCTAAGGCCTTAAAGATGTTAGTGACAGTAAACAACAGCAAACATGGCTATCGTATATTGTGATCGCTTTCCCACGATTCGATAAAATATAATCGCGGAAGGAAGGCTTGCATCTGGATTTTAACGGACCATAGATCCCAATTTCCGGCAGCTGCATTCTATGGGTGCAGTAAGGTGGGAATGAAAGCATTACTATGCCGTTATCTCGGCAATAATTAATTGCGTCAAGCGCAACATGAGTTTCATGGTTGTCCAAAAGTAAGAGCACCTGGTTTTCATGAGAACTACTCATATGTTTCTGAATTTGTTCCAGTAACTTGAGGAACACTTCTTAACATCCACCTGGATTTTGTTGCATAACGACTTACACCAGGTACACTGCCATATAAATAAGCCCTCATTCGGACGCGAGGAAACACATAAATCGGTGGAACTGTTACACCAGTGGCATAATTCCGCAGAAAGTGACAAGTGTTCCTCTTTCTGAAGAAAGTTTTACAGACTTGCTTTTTGCCTGTTTCTGCTATTTTTTTGATTCCTGCATCACCCGTTTCATCTGTATTTACGAGTCTGTCTGGTGAAAAGTCATATTCTGCCATAACCTCATTATAGTTTTGGAAGAAGGTTTAAATATTTGTTTTATTAAAACCAGAAATGCAGATATTCTGTAACATAACTTGGAATGGCCTTCCGTGAAAGACCTCATCCATGCAATCCCTGACATCTGACTGTCATCTTAAACAGCCGGATAATTCTTACTTAATTTTTCGCATATTGAAAAGCTAAGTACTAGCATGCATATGTAAGTCCGAAATTCATTGACAATGCCTTATGCTTTCCAACTTTAACTCTTCTGTAGCACTGAAAACTTATCGAGAAGCATATTTTGAAGCAGATGTATTTTTTTCCGTATCATCACCACTAGAGTTTCCTTATAAGTTCTGTTATAGCATTACTTAAGCCTTCTTGTGAAATATTCCCCCTATCTCTTTTGTATTTATATACACGCATCACGTTATCTGCCACGTTATTGTTTCTAACCAATTAAAAGTGTGAAGCACATTTGGACAGTTCTATAATACTGTTCTGTAGGTATTTTATTCCAATTGGGAACCTATGTTTATAAATTGACAATATTATTTCGCAGAAATTAATTTAGCTGTAATCAATGTAAGCAAATTGGACAGAGGGGTCAGGTTTGGTCCAGTCCAAATCTGCCCCATGTTGCTTGTACAAATCTGCCTCATGCGTTCATCTTTCATAAAATATGTAACATTAAATTCGGCAACCATGAAAACTATAATTTATATAAAAGGCACTGATGTTTTCACTGTAAAACAACACTTACATTTATTAACAAAGCTACTTCCTTCTTAGATTTGACTGGATTTTTAATTGATATCAAGTTTCTAATTGTGAATGCTTTTATCAATTTCAAATTAAAGTTTTTACAACTTTATAGTATTTAAAGTATTTAAATACAAAAATACACCAATGAAAAACCCAAAAAGCTAATTATTTCAAATACGTGTAATAACGGTGAAAGTTTACATTTTCATAAATACTTGAAGAGGTTGGGTTTTCACAAGGCGTGTAACTTTCACGTTAAACATAGGTATTAAGGGAAAAATAGATACTTAAAACTGTGAAACCATAAAAACATGATAGGCTGATACCTTGTGCTTGCACAATTGGTGATATTTTTTCTTTAAAATATCACGAAATAAAAGCTCAGTGTCACTTGACTATAACACAGCACATACACAACAACTGTCAGTAACAGTAACTTCCCACAGCTCTCAGTGGCGTCAAAATTTAATGGTCCATTATTATCTTGTGGCAAATTATATGAAATTTGTACGTTTCGATAATAAGTGCAGTTATCATCATCAAAACAAGTTGATTAAAAATAAAAACGCAATGGCTAAGCCTGCTACGTTACTTAAACGTTTTAGTACGTCAACTATGGAAACTAATCTTTATTTTACTAAAGATTACCTAGAACACTATTAGATATTATTAAACCGCCTTGAAAATGGAAAATCAGAAAAGTCTCTATCGCACGAAGGGTAATAATGAAAAATTATAAAATTTAATTACATTACAATGACGGTGCAAAACCTTAATTCAAAATATCTGGTGTGGAACACCACACCACCTTCCAACCTACAAAATGGAGATTAAAAGAGATCAAATAATTTTAATAACATTTTGATTAGGTTAATTATTCAACCTCTCTTATAATAAGTTCATTACGAAAATAAGCAACATTGTAAAAACAAAAACAATAATTTATGTCAAAAAGACGTTTAAAACTTCATGACAGACAGGTTAATAGACATGTAAATGAACTAATCTTAATTTCAATTTTTTTGGGATAACTAACTATAAAACCTCTGTTTTATACGTTCATAACGAACACAGGCAACATTGTAAAAACAAAAACAATAATCTGTCAGAATGACGTTTAAAACTTCATGTGGCATTGAGATTAATAGACATAAATACATGTTAACGTGAAAAAAAATTCCAAAGCCGCCCGCTTCTATAAAAATATCAATACAGCTTCAGCATTTTCAATCATTTTTATTTAGTTTTTTTATTTATTTCGCTTTACATTAAAAAACTTTGTAAAGAAAATTTATGTAAAATCAAAAAATTGCGTAGAACATAATTAATCCATATATTCAAGGCCTGTATGTAGCTATTTTTATATCTCTTAAATATGCAGCTGTTTTTCAAATATTTGATAAAAATCAAACACTGCCCCTAATAAAACCCTCCTGTCCGCCGCTAGATTTCTCACAAAATCTAATCAGCTCTGAACCAAATGAAAGCTACCTTAAATAGAAAATTTTAAGTACGTAGGTATTTTAGTTCTGGAGTTATCGTGGATACTAGCATACATCCACACAGACATCCAGACATGATGGCTGATTTTGGCGAAACTTGGCCAAAAGTTGTAAAATGAAATAATAAGCCGATTTAGCGGTAGTGAAAAAAAAAGTCGATTGCATAACCTTCTATATCTACATATGTATATAACCCTCGCCAGGAGTGTTTATCGCTACGTCATCACGTATAACCGTATGTTGTAATATGAAAACCATGAGTCAAAGGTATTTTCATTATAAAAATTCAGATTAGAAAATATACTCCGAGATGGCAGCATTTAAAGCTGCATAATTCTAAAATGCATTTACTTATTTACTGTGGTTTATTTTGTAAAAATTAGAGAACGTTGACTATCGTAATAATAACGATTGAAAAACAATATCTTAGAAATCTAACAGGTGTTTTGGTATGTTATTTTTGCAGCCGGCAGGTTATGCAGGTTGTAACACATTGCTGCCTTATTACAAAAAATCCAATTTTCATCATCATGTAGACATTTAATTATAAAAACAGAAGAATGGTTGTGTTGTAAGTTTCTGATAAACAATCATACAATTGATAGTTTGAAAATTTAATTTATAGGTAAAACAATTTGCATGGAACAACTACAGTAGCAATGATGGCCCATAATAAGATGGTAACATTGTTACACAAAATGGATGTTACGTACCTAAATAAAATGGAACTATTATTATTATTTAACGTGGAATATAAAATTCTATGGGAAATGTGTGAATTAACATACTGAAAAGCACTTTACCACAAAATGTATTGTACTTACATAATTGAAATACATTACTAATAGAAATTGTACAAAATATGAACTAACCCACTTGCATTACTAATTTTAGGTTGTAGAAACATGGTTGTCAAAAGTGTGAAACTTCTAATCGGAATCGGAGTCACTATCTACGTCCGAATAGTTTCCGATGTTAATAATCAGTTTGTCAACTGTGATGCCCAATATTCCTTCCCGTTTATACCATTGCTTTATTGTTTCTTCAGTATGTCGCACACAGTTAGCCCACAATGATTTTAATTAAAAGAGTTTACTTGCCAACGATTAGGTGAATTGATCTCTTTAATGTATTATTTCAGAAATTTAATTCGCATTTCCGCGATGTATCTCTTTCCAATAAAGCTCTACGGTTGTAGTCTTTTTTGAATTTCAACCCAGCGACTGGATTGCACGATGAAGACTTCTGTCACTTATTAATATGTGATTGTCACGAATTTCTGCATTTAAACTTGCAACTGTGACATATTTCTCTGTAAATAAATTAGTATGCCAAACATGTGTAAAAGATTATGATGTAATATTGCTACATAAATATTGTGTAACGTATTCCATATGCCCATTTTGGATGTTTCAGATATGTCGCCAGATTTAGTTTTCTTGCGTAGTCGTTTTTCACCCAGACTTGTTAAAACAGGGTTAGATGCAGCTCAAGACGTGACATTTCTCACGGCCTTCTCATACGCTGTAATTTCGTGATTGTAATGAATTACGATATAAACACTTAATGTCATACTTACTTCTTGGACAGCAGATACTGATATCTTGGGACCCTCATTTTATTTAACGTGTGTAATAAATGATGATTAGAAGAAGTGAATGTAGGAAATGGGGAAACAGTCAAAGGATAAACAACCATATGGAGGTTCCGTAGTATTAGTCAAATGAGAATTAAATTCATATGCATATAAAACAAATTGATTTCGCGTGTATAGGTTTACTCTTTCTACTACATTTGCTCATTCAATACCGTATCTCGATTTCGTCAAATGCACTACGAATATTCACCATCCTTATTTAATCCACTGATTCATATGAGAAGACAGTATAAACAAATTGGATAGCTAGATTCATAAATTAATGACGTAGCGGTAAACATTCCTGGCGAGGATACTATGTAGGTTTTAAGGTAAAAATGGTAAAAGAATTTAAAACTACTTAAATCATAAGAGATCTCACAAAGTCATATTTTCGTTACTATTTAAAGATTAGAAAACAGGATGTGTACATTTAATCTTATTTTAACTTTAACGGCAAATGTTAAATTATATATATATATATATATATATATATATATATATATATATATATATATATATAAATATAAAATGTAGGACTTAAAAACTGAATATGGGAAGTATTTATAATTAATGCTCATTTATCTTATAGTAATTTACATTACGGTTAGTACTAAATATTTTTTTTTTTTTGCTTTTTCTTATCTTTTCATGACTATTGATACGAGTATGCCACATATTAAAGCGAAATCAAGCTACGTTATACCACATTATGTGATAATGGTGAGTAAGTCAAAGAACATTTTAGTAGTTTACACAAATACCTTTTGAAGGCATTTAAGGAACAATCAATGTAGAGATAATAAATACAAATTTTTATGTTAGTAATTAATAAATCACCATTATAAAGTAAGATGAAGTATAGTCGTTCCTTTGTAAAGTTTCAATAATTGGTTTAAAAACTTTTCCACGACATTTTAAAATTAATTCGAATAAAAAATCTGTTCTTTTGTGTATTAATAATTTTTGGCCTGATCATCACTAATAGGTATTAAATTTGGTGCTATTACGACTCTCTCTATACGGATCATTTATGCAATGATTACCTCCAATAATAGTTTTCTTCAATGCATAATACACATTCATATCTCATAAACGAAAACTTTCTATGTGCATATTTTGCAATTTAAACGACAAGGTTAGCATATAAATTTGTTTTTTGTGTTCTTTGAGCTAAACAAAGCCGCCCTAATAAAACTTGTAGTTCGTCTACAATACAGAATGTTAAACTCTTAGATTGTATTTAGTCTGACCGAAAATCAATAAGCAACCGATATGTGGTAAATCTCTCTTTCATTACATTGTCAATTATTAGAAACTAACAAATCATGACAACCCTTAAAACTAACTAATTTTAATTCGTTGCAATTCACCCAAAACTGCTAATAATCTTAATTTTGCCAATTATTTTAGAAGTATACTTTATGCCATTCAAATAATTATAATATTACTTAGAACATTTTAACACGTTTTTATTCTGAAATTTACTCATTTTCTTGCAAACAGTTTTGAAGTTTTAACTCATTTTAGATGTTAAAACTGACTATAGTTCGAAAGTACCTTCTTATATGAGGTAAAGGTGTATAATAAAAGCTCAATTTGACTGATTATACTTTCACAAATTCAGACATTAACGTTACACGTTACATTAAATTTATTTGAAATACAAAAATTATAATATACTAATGTAGAATGTCTAAATAACCTCAATGCCGTTGCAGTACTTGATTACTATTCAAAAATTCACCTTTTCGGTACAGTTTATTTTGGTAATTACAGATGCATGTACAGTAAATAAAACATATACAGGGTGTCTCAGCGAAACCGTCAACTAGACGTTTATGGGGTTGTGGCCAAAATAAGAACTTGAAAATTTAGAATCAGGTATAATTGATTACGTTCTCTTCGATTAAAATATTTTCAGACTTTGAGCGCTTAGGGTTATACCGGAAGTCAACTTAGTTATTGTTAATGGAAGACCCTATATATTTTTGCATTTTTTGATGGGAACCATAATTTCTTTTTATTGAAAATATACCATGCCCATTTATTACGGTTTTTGAGATAAAAATTATTTTCCGAAATATTAACAGCTGGTTGACGTTTACAAAATGGACTGTAACTCCTATTTGGATTGCGATAAAAAGTTAAAATCCAATTAAAGATTAAAGATGTCTTTATCGTATGCGTATTCATTTTTTAAAATAAAAATCTTTGCTTGAGGATAATGCCTAAAATTGTACCCTTCAGACTGAGTTAAGAATGTAAAAAAATTAATTTTTTTAAATGGAATACCCTATTTACATAATCGAATTGGTGATAAGATTTGCTACAATGTGATATGACATGTTATACCTAAATCACACAGTTCTAGAGTTATTTCCAAAAAACGGAAAATTTGAATTCAATTTTAAGCCATTATTTCGAGAATACTATAAACGGTTGCTTTGGATACGAGAATTAATTTTTCAAATGTCAAGTTTTTAGTGATTAAGTGCCTTAATATTATTGCTAAAATAATATTTATCCGCAAACGTCACAAAAGTGACACTTGTATGACTCAATGTCAAAGGTAAAAGTTTTACTTTTCAGACATCGAGTAAAAGTTGTACTTTTGTGCCTAGGCATTTTTACTTTTACCAAATGTGCTTATTAAATGTGCGTTGCTATGGTTTCATTAGTTGCAATGAGTTTACTTGCGAAGCGTCTTGATTATCTTATTCTTTTACCTGCTAATTATGTTTGATTTTTCTTTTCGATCTTTACCAATTATTTTTACGTTTGCGGATAAAAAAGTATGTGTTATTCGGAGTAAAAGTGACTTTATGTGGCTCAGCTGAATTATTCGCCTCACTTCGTTCGCCAAAATAAACATTCAGCTTCGCCACATAAAGTATCATTTTTACTCCTAATAACATAATTTACTATTATGCAAATGAATAAAATCTTAATTTATTTTTTATACAGGGAAAATGCTACAATGTTTAACTAAAACTATTCACATTTAATTCAAATGACCAAAAATCTATGTAAAAAACTGGAAACAAGTTATAATAAATGTTCTTAATGGTGGTCGTTTGCATTCAAGCATGATGCTAAGTATGAAGAATCACCCTCCAGTACTGCTGTTCGTAGTTATTGAGGAGAGAGCTTGTCGAATATACCTTCACGCGAAAACTTAGGTTGGTCCGTCCAGATAATTTTTCACAAAAAATTCTTTTCCTCTTGACCTCGAAGTTAGCTCTGTCGTTGGGTTTTTGAGGTTGAAGATTGAAGGTTTTGTACTAACGAAAATTTTTAGTCATGGAAGTGATGCTTCTTCAAAATCCTCTGTATTGAACACCTACTGATTCCAAGATCTTCTTTGGTAGCATGAATTGGGGCGCTGGAATTGGCCTCGAAATAAGCCAAGGTATTCAACTTTCCCTCTTGATCATCAACTACAGTTTTTGGTCGATTTAACATTTCCACATGTCCACAGTGCACAAAATTTGCTTCTATCCTTCTAAATTTACCTTTTGTCGTCGGAGGTAAATGTGAATAGTTTTCGTTAAATATTGACGTATTTTCTATTTAATAAAATAGGAATTTGTATAAACATTATTTTCGTTGTTGTTATCCATTTTTACTCTTTTAAAGCAAAAACATTAAAAACTTGACATTTGAGAAATTATTTCTCGTATCCATAGCAACCAGTCATGTCATTCCCAAAATTATTGCTAAGGAAATAGAATTTTCCGTTTTTTGGAAATAGCAGTTTGATTTAGGTGTAATAACATGCCATATAACTTTGTAGCTAATCTTATCGCCAATTCGATTGCGTAACAAAACAAATGAAAAATATTGATTTTTTTACATTTTTAACTCTGGCTGAAAAGTATAAATTTAGGTATTATTCTCAGGCAAAGATTTTTATTTAAAAAATGCATACGATAAAGAGATTTTTTAAACTACAAACTTAATTGGATTTTAACTTTTCATATCAATCCAAATAGGAGTTACGGTCCATTTTGTAAACGTCAACTAGCTGTCAAGATTTAGTAGAATAATTTTTATCTCAAAAATCGTAATAGACGGGCATGATATAGTTTTAATAAAAAAGATTCAACATTGTGGTTCCAAAAATGCAAAAATACATAGGTTGTTCCATTGAAAATACCAAATTATATGGCGACTTTCGGTATAACCGGAAGCGGTAGTAGCCTGAAGATATTTTAGTTGAAGAGAACGCAATCAATTATACCTGATTCTACATTTTAAAGATTTTATTTTGGCCACAACCCCATGAACTTCTAATGAACGGTCTCGCTGAGACACCCTGTACGTATTATTCAAAACGCAAGTATTATTTCAATTGGCATCTTTGTAAGGTTTGTTAGATTTTAGAACCGCCTACAAGTATGTTTCAATCACAACAATAATAAAAAAAAAGCCTGATATGTAAATATGAAAATTACAATATTTATAAAAAACGTACCAAGATGTTTGTACGATAGAGCTCAAAACAAGAAGACCTGAAAAAAGAAAAAGATAATATCGCTAAAACACTTCAAGACAATGGCTACCCCGATCTAACACCTAATCTAAACAGGGAAAGGGTAACCTAAAAAGAAGATCCTAAATATACAGCAATGATACCATACATACAAGGTCCCTCAAACAAAATACGAAGGATAGGCAGCAAATACGAGATACGCACTACCTTCAAATTGACCAGAACGAATACCACCACATCCAATGGGATAACATACAAAAAGTGGTATAGAACGAGAGTATAACTCGCCGGAAACTCAAAGAAGCCACATACATCGTACTAGGAGAAAATACAATAAGCCAAGCTAGTGTAGAAATGAATCGCATATAGATCCCAATAATGCGCGACGAGCTTAAGCGTAATATATCTTCACGATAGGTATATATTGGAGTACTCAGCGGCTCAGCGGTAAAGGTGTCAGACTTGTAAGTGAAAGGTACCAAAGTTCGAATCTGAGAGTACTCAAGTGCTTGAGAAAAAATCATAACATATGTGCGAAAACAGTCCTAATCAGGACCAGGCGTAATGACAAACGTCCGCTTCCGAAACGTTACGCTATAAAAGCAAAAACTGGGAAAATAGGCCGATCAACAAAACTAGCATGTAACCACAGTTAGAAAACGCTTATAGAATAAAAAAACTAGCTTATCAATCTATCTAAAATAGATTAAACAATAAGGTACATGAAATGAAAAGTGAAGAAATACCATGTTGTGACCATTTAATTACAAAAATATGCCTATTAAGCCCAGCATTAGAAACATTCTTTTTAAGACCAGCGGCGGCTGCTAATATAGTGCTGCAGGTTTGCAGCTCTTACTAAATTTTTGATTGAAATATCTAAATGACTCTAAAATGTTGAAAATGAAAGTATCAACTTACAATTTGATGTTTATACATTTTCAGTAATTGCTACAGCAGTAAGGTTATAATGTTACCCTAATAGGATTTTCTTAAACGATTTTCAAAAATAACTTAACCAATAAAAAATCAATACTACTTGTTCAGGTTATACTATTTCATAAAGAAAACTCTTTTCTTAATTAATATTATTTATGAATTTCATATACACCAACCACACGTAAACTACATATACTTGTAAAACATTATAATACGTTAAAAGTAGTGATATAGTGCCGGCTTTGACTCACGGTATACGAATTTTCCATTGAAGGTCAAGTCAGTTAATCCGTCGTGCACGTGCGTAATCCTTGGCTAATCATATAGGGTCGATCCTGACTCACATGGCTAGTCATATAGAGCCGATCCTGACTCACGCGAGAATTGCAATAAGTGTGCGAGTGAGAGAGAGAATGTGTGAATGTCCAAGGTTACTGCTCTTCAGTGTATGCTAATAAATAGTGGTTCTTGTATTTTGAAGGCTGAAATGTCAAGGTCAAAAATGATAGAGTTTTCAAGGTCAAAGTTGATTGACCTGCGGTGGTATCATATTACATTTCTTAGAAATATAAAAATAGAATCAGTGCTTGGAAACAAGAAGTTTATGTCTAGGTTAGTGGTTTTGAAGGATGCAGATTTATAACAAAAGGGCGTTGTTTGCGTGCGCACGATTCAGTAAACTTTTTATTGACGACGAAATTGAGCCAAGGTCATTAAACTAAAAGTAGGTCAACATGGGTATTTAACAAGTTTAGACATGTTGTGATAGGTACTCAAGGACTCATTTTTCTTATAAAGTGCAGTGAGCTGTGTGTTGAGATCAGTCAGTTAGCAACTTGTAATTGTTAAACATGGAATTAGCAGGGTTAAACCAAAGTACCTATTGCAAACCCTTTAAAAATGTGTGTGACCTCGAGGTATCGAGGAAGTATAAAGTGATTAATGTGGGGGTAATTGATACTAAGTACGGTGAGCGTATAGTAATGGAAACAGATGATTTTAAATGTGTTACCTCAACGCTTTTATGAGTATTTCAAAGAAGAAACACGAATAGAAGAATTTAAAACGCTACTAAACACGAGGGATGTGTTCATAAGTAGTTTGGGTGCAGCGGGGAAAACAACAAACATAACATTTTGTTTTTCGCAGTAGTACCCCACAATATGTAAATTATGCGTGCTTTAACTAGAATCATTTTTTAAACGGTGTTTAGTCGTAGTGCAATTATGAGCAAGTGAAGTCGTTATAATGCAGGCAGCAATAAAATCATTTCTGGAATGATCCAAACTTAGAAGTTCACCGTTATATATGGATACCTCACATCATTGTAGTACCAATATAAACAATAATTCAACATTTTGTTGTTGGTGCTGTCAAAATAGTGATGGTAGTAGTAGTAAAAATAAAAATAAAGAGAAACAAGACGAATGTTATTCTTCTCCTAACACTGACTGGTCATTATCATCATTTCAACACAAGGATGAAGTGTATAAACAAGCAGATAATGAATACTTAATCGATTGTACTTATTATAAACTATCGAACGATACTCATCATTCAAAACATATGGTAATTGGATACAGTACACACCTCAATCTTGCACCAGTAGTGCGTATGGGGTGGCAACTGTAGTCAAAGCAATAATGTAGTGTTGGATATGAAGGAACGGAATGAGTTTCTAAGATGGCATTCATTTGTAGAATTACAATTTTTCTGACCCCAAGGAATTGAAAACAAAATTGATTGGTCAAATGTAAACGAAGAAGAAGATATAATCTATGATCAACGTTATGCATCTCTACCTAGCAATTTTGATATTTATTACAATTGGGAATTGATTAAAGGATATGACAGAATTTTGAAAACTGTTATGATACAAGAATTAAAACAAAATATTGTCAAATTAAAGTAGAACTATTCAATTTAAAGGATATAATAAGCTATAGATTGGGATTTCTTGAATTTTATCCGATGTGTTTTTGATTAAAGGATATACAAATTGTTGACTACCGTCGTTTTCGTGAGAATGAATTCCATGGTAGTGACGATGACATTTATAAAGAATTCAATTTAAAGGATATAATAAGTATAATTGATTACTTATTCACTACAACCGATGCATGCTTCAATGGAACATAATTGTATTATCGTACCTGCTTATCTTGAACCATGTAGTAGCGATATTTAACTAAGTATAAAGCAATAATATTAATAACTATGATTTGTTAATGATTTGATCTCAATTTAGGTATAATTACTAGCATTTACCCATCTAGAATTTAAAACAATTGTTAGGTCAATGTAAGCGAAAAGAAGAAGATGCAGATGGTGGTGGTGGTTTAGTGAATGCTGTAATCAATAAAATTCCGTTTGAATTACACTTACCTTGTTACCAGTATTGTGTTGCTGGTACAAAATTAGAGAAACTAATCGCATGCGGTGACCCCGGTATTTTTTTATTTTTTTTTTATTGAAGGCATCAACCACTGGGTTATTCGCCTTTTATACTAATGCTATAATTGTTTTATGCCGCTTTTCTCGCTTTCATTGTTAGATTTGTTTCAATAGTTCTGTCTCATGTAGAAATCTAAATATCCTGTACAGTTTGTCTTGTTCTAATTTTATATATCTTTTTCTATGTCGTTAGTTATGCATAATCTGGTTCTAACATCTTTGTATTTGTTACATGTTTCAAAAATATGTTTTATAGTTAGAACTACCTTGCATTTATCGCATAATGGCGAATCCAGGCTTTTAAATATATATGTGTGTGTAAGTTTCGTGTGTCCCAGTCTAAGGCGTGTTAATATAACACTGTTTCTTCTTGTCAGTTGCGGAAAAGGTTTTCTTTCCTGAGCTATGGGTATAAACGCATTTAAGAATCTGTTTTCTTTTTCCCATTCTTGTTGCCATACAGCCCATAATTTTTGTTTTATTTTGCCTTCTTTTAGTTTGAAGTCATGTTCTATACTTAGGGTTTGCTTAACCTCATTTAACCGATGGTGTACAGGTTGATTTAGTTTGTTTGTGACCTCACCTCGGCGTTTAAACAAAATCTTGTTCATGTAATGTTTTGGCTGTTGCTGTATTGTTATTGCGTATTTCATTAGCAACCAGATTCTTCTGAATTTTAATGGGAGGATCCCTGCTTCAACATAGAGGCTACTCACAGGAGTAGTCGGAGATGCCCCTATCGCGTATCGGACACATGCATTTTGTACGATGTCTAATGCTTGTAGGTTACTTTTGGCCACAGAGCCATATATAACGGACCCATAGTCCAAAACCGACAATATTAAAGCTTTATATACGCGTAGAAGCACTTCTCTATCAGCTCCCCAGTTGCAATTTGACAAGCACTTTAACACATTTAAAGAATTTCAGGCTTTTCTTGAAATTGTTTCTATGTGTGGTTTCCACGATAATGATTTGTCGAACAACACTCCCAAAAATTTATGTTGAGTTACACACTTGAGCCTATGTTTCTTTAAAGTTAGGTTTGGTGGTTGATGTGGATGCCTTAATTTGCAAAATGTGTGCATTCCGTTTTTGATGGTGATATTTTAAACCCCACTGATTCTGCTTCTCTTACTATTGTATCCACCGCATTTTGTAATGTTGCGTCGTGTGTTTTGTCTCCTCGCTATGAGCGAATATCACTAAATCGTCTACGTACATGCAGTGGCTTATTGAAGGGTGTAATGTACATGTGAGCTCGTTTACTGCAACTAGAAATAAAGTCACGCTGATTGGCGATCCCTGTGGTATGCCTATATCTAAGTTATACTTTTGGAAAGCTGATTCCTATTCTAACACAAAACTTTCTCTCTGATAAGAATGATCTAACAAATTTAAACATATTTCCTCGTACCTTCCATCTATGTAATTTTCCAGAATCCCATATTTCCATACAAGGTCATATGCCTTCTCCAAATCAAAAACACCGCTGTGCAGTGGTGTCTTTTATAGAACAATTCTTGTATTGTCGTACCCAAATATGTTACATTGTCTCTGGTGGAGTGTCCTTGCCTGAATCCTGACTGATACTTGTCTAGTAACTCATTCTTCTCTAAATATGTCACTAGTCTGTTATTTACCATCCTCTCAAGTATTTTTCCCAAACAACTTGTCAGTGAGATCGGACGATAACTACAGGGTACTAGGGATCCTTATCTCGTTTTAATATTGAATAACTATTGATGTTTTCCAACATATTGGATATTGACCCTCATTCCATATTCTATTATATACATAAAGGAGATCTTCAAGGCCATCTTGTGGCAAGTTTTTAATCATTGCGTAAGCAATGTTATCAATTCCCGGAGAAGTTTCTTTACATTGTTTAGCTCTATTATTAAATCATTCATTACAAACAAATCGTTGTATCCACTGCCTAGGTTTTCCGTGACTGTAAAACTTATTTCCTAGTAATTCGGCTACTTTTAAATGGCTCGTCGTAGTTATCTGCAGAACTAACACTTTCGAAGTGTTTTGCAAATTTTCGCTCAAATGCTTAGGTTCGGTTATTAAGACACCATTTTCTTGTAGTTTTAGAGACGGTAAAGATTTAGTTTTGCCAGATACTGCTTTGATTTTGTTCCAAACTTGAGGTTGGTGTAGGCCTTAATATTAGACACATAGTTTGCCCAAGATTGTCTTTTGATTCTGATATTTTACGCCTGTCTGCTGCTCTTTTTTGTTTAAATTTAAGCAAATTTTCCATGGTAGGGCAATTTATAAATGCACGTAGAGCCTGTTTTCGGACTCGAATTGCTTGTGCTACTTCTACATTCCACCATGGGACTGGAGGCTTTCCAATTTTTACCCCACTTCTAGGTATAGACATTTCTGCTGTTCTGATAATGCTTTCTGTGAAACTATCTACTATTGCATCTGTCACAAGCAGCCTATTGAGTTTTGGCATGTTACTTTTGTATTTTTCCCAATCTGCTTTATGTAAATGCCACTTTTCAGGTAGCATCCATTTGGATTTTGGTTCTGTGTGGATAATAATATTGGGAAGTGGTCACTTCCATGAAGGTCTTCTATTCGAGACCATTCGTACTGCAATGCTATTTGTGGCGAGCCTAGACTCAGGTCTATTGCCGAAAAGGAGTTAGACCTCGAATTGAAATGCGTGGCTTTGCCACTATTTAGAAGTACCATGTGTGCAGTATCCAGTAAAGTTTCGACCACTTTTCCACTACTATCTTGTTTTTCTGAGCCCCATAGCGGGCTGTGGGCATTAAAATCTCCAAGTAACAGAAATGGTTTAGGTAGTTGAGATATTAAATTTTCTATGTCTTTTTGGTCCCAATCGCGATCAGGTAGATAAATATTGCAAACTGTTACCTTTAGAGGATAATCGATTTTCACGGCAATAGCCTGTATATTTGTATTTAAGTTCACATTATGGAAAATGGTGTCATTTTTGAGAAATATGGCTACACCGCCCTTAGCTCTTAAATTACGTACCATATCATTCCTAACACAATTATAATTTCGCAGACCAAACTTATACTCTGCCTTGAAATGTGTTTCCTGCAGAGCTATAGTTAACGGATCATATCTAGCTATCAAAAGCTTTAACTCGTCCGTGCTTGTTTTACAGCCGTTGCAATTCCATTGGAGTATTTGTTCCATAATTAGTTTAAAATAGAAATATAAGTATAAAAATAGATAGAGCTAATGACTAGAATATTTGGTATAGGACGGACTAACATAAATAATAAATTAACATAAAAATAGACTTAAAAGTATGAACTTCACAGGTTATCCAATTTATAACTAAAAACTAATGTAAAAATATCACAGTTAAAACAAATATGTATGACTATATCACAGAAAGAATATCACAGCTCTTTATTCACAGAGACTTTTTCCGGGGACCTCTCGGTTTACCCCGCTGCCATCCTGGTTTTTTCTTTCGAGTTTTGATCTCTTTAATTATGTCGTCATCTATCGTAGTGCTAGTAGATTCAATAGATGGCGACCTACCACTGACCACTTTTCTCTTCTCCCCACGAGATTCATCCTCCATTACTTCTATCAAAGGTTCAATGTCGGATGGGTTGATTGGTTTATTAACATTATTTAACTCGTGTCTTATAATATCTTTGATTTCAGATATTAGAGTTTCCCTTTCATGTTTTTCTGACATTTGTGGGGCGGCTTTAGCTATCGTAGAAGTATGGAAAGTTATTTCTTCTCTAATAATTTCCTTTATTTCAGGTAGTATATCATGTAAGGGTATGGTACTCCCTGAAGATGATGCTACTTGAGCAAAAGTAGATTTACTTGTGACAGCAGATCCTGCCATCTGCTTCGCTAGACCACAAGGTACTTTATTTAACGTCATAATTTCTTTAATTTTACTCTCATATTTATATACTGGGCAACCTCTCCCGGTATTAATCAATTAGATGCTCTATGAAAACTTCATGATATCAGTTGCAGAGATTTAGAAAGTAGACATAAAGCAGATAAAATTTTACAAAAAGAAGCTTGGGAACGCTTTAAATCACCAGACGCAACGTTAGGTGAACGAACTGCAGCTTCAGCAGTTAGTACCAGCATGAAAGCAAAGAGAAAATTATGAATGGGATGTAAACGTCGATCTAATCTGAAGAAGACAAAATTGTTACGCAATGGTCGAAATGTATTGCATTTACGAAAAACAATAGCTAACAAAATTAAACCTAATGGAAATTTCACAGACACAATAAAGTCAGCCCTTTCAACGGCAAAACGTGTGGTAAAAAGTTTAGGAGGAAAGAAAAACATTAAAGTTCCGAAAGTAATCCCCATACCTAATCACGGAGGGTTTTTACCATTTCTTATTCCGTTATTCGCTGGATTATCAGCAATCGGTGCCCTAGTTGGTGGTGCATCACGAATTGCTAAAGCAGTCAATGAAGCTAAAAATGCCAAAAAATTGCAAGAAGAGACATCGCGCTATAATCGTATGATGAAATCGATCGCTATAGGCTCCGTGAATAAGAAAGGTGGTGCACTTTATCTAAAACCATACAAATCCGGAGGTGGTGCGTTATAATTATAACCCTTTCCAAAAAACTGAATAGATTACCCGAAAAATCGTTAACAGATATTGTTTAAATAAACACACCTAAAATGTACCCTACTTTAGGAATATTTTTATGAGAGATAGCATGCCTAAATTACCACGGAAAAATGAATCTGGAATTATTAACTTAGATAGCCAAAGCGGACCAGGTACACATTGGGTTAGCTACAAAAAGCGTGGTAAAAAGGTATGGTATTACGATAGTTTCGGTAATCTTCGACCACCAATCGAAGTGGTTAACTACTTTCGGGGATGTAAAATTTATTATAATTACAACCAAAATCAAGAATTTAATACAACTATTTGCGGACACCTATGCCTGCAATTTTTATATAAATAATCCATACAACGTCAAATTGTCTCAGTTATGCCAATAACATTCAGTTTAGAAGGTGTTGGTAACACAGCTAGCTACAACTTCTATCCGCCGATAGAGCTAGGAATATAGGAACAGAGGAAGGAATACGTTATTGGATTGGTTGGAATTTACGGTTGCAACAGCATTAGAAACATTTATACAGGGAACGATAGATTTTAATTTAGAACAAATCCATCTCATTTGCAAGTAGTGAATAATATTCCACACGGTGCATATGAGTTAGATGAAATTAGCGATTATCTAAAATCTAAAATACCCACAGAAAGGTGTACCATTAAATCAAACAGCAATACACTTAAATGTGAGATAAACAGTTCATTTGAGATCGATTTTACTAAAGAAAATAAGATTGGCCGCATGCTAGGGTGTGAGTCTAAAATATTAGAACCAAATATATTACGTACGTCTGCGTTAGACATCCAAATACTTAAACACACTAATCCACACGTAGAGTGCAACATTATAAAAGGATCTTATCGAAACGAGAAATCTGCATTATATGAGATTGACGTTTCAGTTCTACCAGGTTATCGTCTAGATAAAACACCCAGCAATACTCAATATTTAGAGGTAAACACCGATATAATTAGTAATATAACAATTAATGTGACTAATCAAACGAGTGAATTAATAGACTTTGGAGAACCATTCACAGTACGCTTAGAACTAAAAGAACATGGGTCTGAGAATTAATCCAGGACCATCTTTCAAAAAGTGATATAAAAGACGTCATCCCTACAGTAAGTCATTAATTAGTCATCAACCTTCATAGCGGTTAACATCTGCAGAGAAATACTTTTTAACGTCAATTGGTTTAAAAGTTTTCACCGACAATGGCCGAATCATTAAACGTGTTTCAAAACGTACATTTTGATGATACTATAATTAAATCAGATATTCACACTTATCTTCTAGATATGGACCTTCTGAAGAAATACGCATCTTAATTCAAAGCCAAGATTTAATTACGGCTACTTACTATATGTTTCTGTACATAGAAGGTAAGCTTGAGAAGGTGAAATGAAATCATGCAACCTAACCAATAATTTTCTGAACTTTCTTTTCGAAGAAATTCGTTATGAGTTAGGCGGTCAAAGAGTGGACGTTTGCAGAAATCCAGGTATAACATCTACACTTAAGGGAAATATTTCTTATACGGCAAGCAAGAGCAAAGCATTAAGCCATTTGGGGTGGTCACCAAAGAATGAAGAGCCATTACAAGTAGAATTCGATGAGCAAAATGGAGAAAAATCTTTTACAGTATGCATACCATTGAACCATATATTTGGAATAGTGGAGGATTATCGCCAAGTTATCGTGAATATGCGTCAAGAGTTGATTTTAATTCGATCTAGCAGCGATATAAACTGCTACTATGGTGATGTTTCTGCGACAATAACCTTAAATAAAACTCAATGGAAAGTACCACACATAACACTTAGTGATGCTGCGAAACTTAGCTTGTTTCAAGGAGTCAATAAGAATTCTATTATTACTGCTCCATTTCGTCAATGGGAGTTATATGAATTACCTTCTTTAAAACAGGCAACCTCAGACATATGGCCAATAAAAACATCAACGCAACTGGGAAATCGACGTTGGATAATTGTTGCATTCCAACAAGGTAAAAGGTACACAAAGTCAGCAAGGGCCGGAAATTTTGATCACATTAACATCAGAAATCTTAAAGTACATCTGAATTCTGAATATTATCCATATGAAGCAATGCATTTGAACCGCAGTGCTAACCAATACATACCTGCCTATCGCATTTTTTTGAAATTTCGATGTGATTACTATTGTGAAGATGATAAAGATGCATTATTCAACTATTCCGAATTCAAATCATGTCCAGTATTTGTAATGGACTGCTCTAAACAAAATAAATCCTTAAAAAACTCAACAATAGACATCAAATTGGAAATGGAATCTCTAACACCTTTCGATAATGGAATTGTTGTCTATGGTCTTATTCTCCATGACGCTATTTTTCAGTACAGCCCTTTCACTGGGAAAGTGAAAAAGTTATAGTTATTTTAATATAGCCTAGTATATAAATAAAACTGTTGTAATTATGCGTTTAGTTTTATTTTATCCACTAATGATGAAAGTAGTTGCTCAAAAACGAAAACTCTCAATTAAAAATCATGACTGATGCTTGATAATCAAGATGTGATTGAAGCTAATTGTGCAAAATCAAACTATCTTTATCTTCGATGACATCGCTTGTGAAGAGCAAAACATAAGGGAATATTTTTCTATGGGTAGGCATAACGATATTGCCTGTTTCTATTTGCGTCAAACTTACAGTAAAATTCCAAAGCAATTAATTTGGGACAATGCGAATCTAATTATTTTATTTGAGCAAGATGAATTAAACTTAAAACATGTGTATGAGTATCATATAAGTCCCACCATGAGCATGAAATTATTTCGGGGCATGTGTTCAAAGTACTGGGTAGATCCGTTTGGTTTCATGGTCATAAACAAGGATGCTGAAGTTAATAATGGTCGCTATAGGAAAAGATTTGATGAATATATAATACCTTAAACTGCTTACAGTAGTTTAGTAGGTACTGATCTGTTTAGGTATTAACAGCTATCTGTTTATGTAAACAGCTATCTGTTCGAGGTAAACCGATATCTGTCCAGTAAACCCGCTTTGCTACAATGGATAACAAGGAAATTATATTAAAGAAAAAAAATATTTAGACTCGTAAAATAATACAGCAGAAGTATAACAGTATTAAAACTGCTCGCATTGATAATGAAAAAACATTTGAAAGTACTTAGAAACCCCCTAATATAACCTGCAACTGAAACAGTAAATAAAATCAATCCAGATACAAAAACGCCTGAAAAGTAGCCCATTGGCGTTAAACCCAAAAAATAACCCCTATTCATATTTCCGAGAAAGTACGCTCTACCCCCACTAACACGCTAGCTCAAGTTCAACGGACTCCAGGCTTCACTCCATTAGGTGATTCAAAAAAGGGTGCTACTAACCCACTAGTTCAGCTTCCGTTTTTTCAAACAAATCCTCCTCCAGGTGTCCGTACACCATCTTTCTTAGATACATCTGTTGTAGGAGTGATTAATACTGCGGAGGAAGAAGAAACTCTTAGTGCCACAGATGATTCTACTACCCATAATGAACCCATCTCAGAAGAATTTCTCGAGCAGTACCATGAATTACCTCGTATATACGTTGAACGTATTATGAGGAATGAAGGTGCTATTGATCATACTTATGGAGTCCACTATGATACCAAAACTGACAAATGGACAATTGGTAATACTCCCGTTACAATTAAAGGAAACGATATGATTATTAAAGATGTCACATATAAAGGGACTCCAGGTTTATATGACATTATGAATGAACCCAATTTAAATCCAGTAAATTCAAAAGATAGAAAAGACTGTACAAGTATTTTAAAAGCTACTAATGTTACAAGGCGATATTATAACTTAAGTGGGAAAATTCGAGGGAGCCGCAGCAAAAAGTATACACAAATAATCAAACCCTTGCTATCATCATCATCACCCACAACCAAAGGAGGTGGAGCTATGTTTTTTAAGGAATTAACAAACAGGCCGATTGAATACAAATATTGGAATGATGTACATGAACTAATTCGTGATCTAGAGGTATTGTGGGCAGAAAAATTGGCGGGACACACAAGTGTTGTAAATGACATAATATCAATTGTAGAAGAACTAGGTGAGGATGGGTACATTGAAAAACCAAACAGCCGTTTTTTAAACAGCATTAATGAGAATGCATTGATGTCTACATTAAATAAATTAACCCCTCAGTTTAAACTGATTGATGATAATCAATTTGATATCGAGAATAGGAGACTCAGCAATGATCCTCAAGATGTCATCATTAAGCAATACTATATATCAACAAGATTCAATTTGGATGGAAACCGTTTGACACAGTTGGCGGACCCAGAAGAAGATGGTGATGCTATAAGTAAAGGATATCTTGATTTTTGTCTACAAGCAGCTCAAAAAGCTTTTAAAGGAAACTCTAACGCTTATCTAGTGTTGGAAGAAATTGTGGATAAATTAGTACCATATCCAAATTACAACTCGTCAACGAATTGCATAAACCTGCAAGAATTATTCCTCTATCCATCCTCCTAAGTGTTCCTGAGTGCTTTAGCATGATAGGCCTAATTTAGCCTGTTCAGGTCCACAATCATAAAAAAAAAATAAATAAAGAATTTTAAACGAAGGCGAACAGTAATTAAAAGTTTTGATGACCTTTGGCAAGCAGGTTTAGCTGAATTTCGTACATATGCCAAACAAAATAAGGGCTATAAGTATATATTAGTCGTTAGCGACTGTTTTGCTAAATACTTGTGGACTAAAGGATTAAAAACGAAAATAGGCCAAGAAACTACCAAGGCCTTGCAAACAATCTTCAAACAATGTCGGAAACCTAAAAATTTGCAGGCAGATGCAGGAAAAGAATTCTACAATGAACATTTTATTAAACTAATGCAGCGTTATAGAGTCAATCATTACTCGACCTATAGCACAAAAAGGCAGCAATTGTGAACGTGTTTTCAGAACCATAGAGGGTGCTCTATATAAGACGTTAAGCGTACAAGGTGAATACAAATGCTTGATACAATTGATACCATAACCATGGATTATAACAATCGTAAGCATAGAACTACCGGAATGAAGCCTAAATATGTCGGTAACCATACAAAGCTAGAGGCTTACACGCACATAAAAAAATTCGGTATTAATCGATATTGTGTGGATAACAGTACGAATCAGTAAATTTAAAAGTATTTTTGCCAAGGAATACGCATCCAATTGGTCTAGTGAACTATTCAAGGTTGTGAAAGTTCGCATTACTAGCCCCACTACGTACATGTTGGAAGACTTGAAAGGAAAACCAGTACTGGGAGGGTTTTATGAATATGAATTACCGAAAACTAAGTATCCCGATGTGTATCTAGTAGAAAAAGTGACTTGCTCCAAGGATAATAAGTTATTCGTAAAGTGGTGGGGGTTGGATGAAAGATCAGGATCAATAAAAACGATATTGTTTTATAACTAGACATTTAACTTGTAGTTTGCGAAATAAATTACTTATATTAGTTATATAGTTTGTATCAAAGGATGTAGCTCTTAGATGAAACACACATAAAAAATAATTGTATTTTATTTTAGTTCACTAAATATCACATAAAAATGTTTTACTAAAATTTCATTATCTTATATAGTAAACCTAAAGTACTTCTATAATCATCTAAATTACTTGATTGTCATATTCCTGAATCTGGCCCACGGGTCCATCCTAAGCAGGAATTTGTATTTGTTTCACCTTTATGAATGTTTTCCAATATCCAGTTGAAAATTCTGTGGTGTTCCTCGTTTTCCCATGGTTGAAACTTATAGTTGATGTTTTGTTCTAATAATATTTCAATCAAAATATTGAGGGACTTGTAATTAACATAATATGCGGCTTTCCTAATACATTCAGTTATAATAAATAAAGTGTCTTTATACGCTGAATTAATATTTTCTAAGCTAGATTTAACATTTGTTGAATCATCGTCCCATAATAAATTGTATACATACATTTTAAGCGGCATGTCGCCAAGTAAACTCATATTGTCTAAAATTGTATCTACTTCATTAAAAGGTAATGAAGTGTAACCTTTATTAATACACAATTTCATAAAACTTTTAACGGTATTGTCTAATGTAATTTTTTTATCAAATAATGTCTTAATAATAACCTCATTTGTACACTGAATTTATATCACACAGTTAAAACACTCATCAGGAATAACAATATGCTACAATATGTTTAATACAAATAAATAGCTTTCGGGGGAGGACTTTCCCAGCAAAGAACTCTTCAGGTATTTTCTGTAGATTCGATCACTACAGTACTGTAGTTCTTCCTGCAATTCGTTTTCAATACTACTCATAATGAATTATTTTCTGAAACAGAAGATGAATAGTTAAATCTCCAAGGTCTAGTATCAGTGAAATTAAAATTTACTAATCGTTTATCATCATAAGGATTAAGTATTACTTTATTTTGTTTGATGATAAACACATCATGTTTCTTTGATCTTGCCAAATGTTGATATCGCCTTATTATCTCAAAATCAAACAAAACATGTTTACAATCTTCTATCGTGATCTGTTTCTCGCTTGCTTGGGTAGAACCCTTTGATTTTTTTACAAATTTTTCATCAACCGTGTAAGCATACATTTTTGCACGAAGTCCTACAAATTCCAACATAATTTTACCATGATTTTCATCTTTGATTAATCCGGGAACTTTTTTATTTGCTAATGGAAGACCGAAGATACTGTTGGGACTATAATAGGAAGTATCGAATTTATCAATGTCTTCTTTAATGCATTCACAGATATCGGGAACTGAAAAGGCATATATGAGACTATCTGTATCTGTGTACAAGAGATTGGCATTATTAGGAAACTTAGGTAGCGTGTAGTCATAACGAAAATTGTATAAAAAAGTTTTTGAAACGCCTAAAACACTGAAGCCTGCATGTATAGGTTTGTTGAAATATACTTCTAGCCTATTCATTTGAATGATAAGCATAGCATCACTAAATATTGTAAAACTATGAAAATTTGGTTTGGATATGTAAGCACGAGCACCATAGCGACCACCCCATTTCGTTACTAAACGTATGTCCTTATATTTACGTACATTCGCCATCAGTTTCCCAAAAACACTATTAATCATTAATTTATAGAAATTTTTGTCAAATTCATTTTGATATTGCTGGCGCATGGCGGTATTTAAATCGATATATTTTTTTAGCCACGGTGACTGTTTAAAACGTAATATACGATGTCCTTTTATCAACTTTAATCCATCTTTTAAATATACTTTCAAATTTTTATAATGAGTTGCATAATTACGTTTTGGATACAATGTAAGCAATAATTTTTTAATTTATAATTTGAATCAGGTACGGGTGGAATCATATGTTCATGTGCCAGCGGTAGATCACTGTGATTCTCATGTAATTTTATGGGATAGTCCAAATCACACACACTATATAACCAATTTCCGAATGATCGGAGTGATTGATTAAATCTAAAGTTTCAAAATTAGCTTCATCAACAAAAGAAAAATCGCCAAATGATAGAAATTCTGACATGACGGCTCCGTATAAATTATGTAGTACGTTAAACACACACTTTCGGAGGTGGAATTAGAACATTGAGCTGCACTACTTCAAATTCCTCTTTCAATAAACATTAGTCTATAAATAGTTCTAACTTCACCTGTGTAATTTTAAGCATAGCATCGAATGCTAAACCGGGGGCTGTATAATAGTGCAGGTGATCAAATTTGTAAGTACTTAAACAGGTTTGCCCAAAGTTTTCGCAAATCTCAGCTAAAATTAGAACATCCGTTTTTAGATACAAATCTGGGTATTCCCCTAACGATTTAATATTAAATCTGCTCCAAACATTAACCGCATGTGCAAAACTCGCATCATTAATTCTCTGATTAGTAAGATGACTGAAAAACGCTTCCTTGGGAGGGAGTCTGGTCTCACTTAATTTATCCCAAGCATCAAGATATTCATAACGAAACACACCTTTGCTAACTAGTAGTGAACATTCTTGATCACTGTTACAATTAGCGCAGGTAACCATTTTTTTACTATTTTCCATATAGTCTGACAACTTTTCAATACTACTACTCATAAATCTGAAAGTGTCTATAAATCTGAACCTAATTTCAGTACCTTCTATTACTTTCGTCAAAGAGACATATTTTTGTTTGTTTATGGGCAACAGTGAAATCGAGCAGAGAGCAGTAGCCAATTCTCTAATTAAGAAATGTAATCATAACCTGACACATTATGAAATACGACCGGTAGAATGTGGGAGTCTATAGTTTAGATTACAATTCTGAAGTGATGCCCCTCGAAATGCTCCAGTAAAATGGTTATGGTCTCTAACTTTTATATCATATTCAGTAAATGGTTCTCCGGAAATGTGACAAACTATGGCGCTTTCAAATTTCTCAACCTGAGTGGGGCTTAAAGTTTCCATAGGAATTATTTTATTGATTATTTCGGTGGTCCAATGTGCAATACTTTGAAGTTCTTTAACAAACCATTGAATGCAATCGTTTCCTCGATAAAGTCTAAATCGAGATAAAGAATCGTTGTATGAACACTTCAAGTAGTAAGCAATGTTGAAGAGTATATGTTTCGAGTGAAATAGAGTATTACTTTCGATATCTGTTAAATGTGTTCACTTTTCTAAAATAATTTCTAAATCCGCATAAATTACAAACGGCATCTTTTCCTGGAATGCGAAATTTTTGAACTGCAGAAGCAGTTATGCTTCCGTAGATAGCTTGACAGAGCGTCGATTAAGTTGATGGCTGTGAGTGTTTTTGTAGAAGGTGGTCCGAAGAAAAGTGGCAAATATATTTCTTGTGCTGTCTTTTCCATAGTTGTTTGAAAAACAGAGGTGACATATTTTTAATCCAAGTGAAATGATAAACAGTATTGTTTTTTGTATTAATATTATCCGCAGCTTGATAATTAGCAGAAAGTACTAAAAGATTTATAGCCCCCCTGACACTATGTTGATTTTCACTTAATACAAATGGTAATATACCTTTCCCTCGAATGCAAAACAAATTAATAGAGAGCTTGTTTAATTTTTCAATCAATTTACATCATCTAGTTTAATGGGAAAGGGAATTAAATAATAATTCAAAACATCTCTAAAATGAGGATAACTGTGAACTCTTCCGGTATTACGCTTCGCGGGATATAACCCTGAAACAACAGCCCACAGAAAGCAATACTCTTCATTTTTAACATTCACTACCGCATGCTGAGGGAACTTTAAGGTAAGTTGAAAGACTACCTCTAAATGGAACATAGCAATTAATATTCACCTTTAAATCTAACACTTCGTGTAATGCCCAACCGGAATCCCTTTCGGAAAACTCCTCTAATTTTTTTTGTAGTTCATAATAAACGTTTTCATTATACCACTCATGTAAATTGGTCGCAATATCGATGACATAATTTTTTATGACAAAAGTTTTCAACTCGATAACATGACTTGAGGGTGCAAATAATTGCAGGCTAAAAGGACATTCACCTTTAACATCGATTGTCTTAGCATTAATTTAACCTTTCGTGCAAAACTATTGTATGCATTTTGTAAAAATTAAGAGTGTCCTTGATGTTTGCTATATTAACCATAATTCCCGTAAGTAATCTACCATTAAAGCATGAATCTAGAGAGTACCAACCTAATTTTAGTGTACGTTATCTCTGAAGCGTTTTTTAACCGTTCTTTAAGTCTCACAAGATAGCACTTTAACAACGATAAATTTCTTTCGAGCTTAAGCAAATTTTCATTTACCTCTAAATAAATTTTATTTTGAGTTACATCTTGCAATAGCTTAATTTGTGTTAATTATACGCATGTGCTTTACAAATTCATTTCTGGTTTTCAACAATGGAATAATACGTCTTGTTAAATTAACAATATCACCACTATTCGGTATAGCGTCACTCATAGCTACCTTCAAAACTGTATCCAACAATGTGAAGATATGAAGAACACACTGCCGATTATGTAAAAATTGACTTGTAGCAAATATTTATTATAACTATAGAAGTACTTTAGTTTTACAATTAAAATCCTTGTTACAAGTGCAATATACTGACTGTTATAAAACTGCTCTTTATCTGCTTATATAGTCATATAAACCCGGATTCAAGGTCAAACTGGCTATAACTTGTCGCAAGAGCTTCAGTCAGACGCATACATTGCACTTTCTTTACTGATATCTATTGTTGACATTGCAAGAAATAGTTTCCTACGCCTGCTACTTATGATTGCGGAATACTTTCACAAGCTTTAGATTACGTTGCAAGAGATTCAGGCAGACGTATCCATTGCACTTTCTTTATTATCTTTACAGCATGTATAAGTATAATGAGTACACCAATTTTCCGAACAGTATAGATGGTTTTTATTTAATAAAAAATATTATGTTACCATTTTTAAAATGATAGTTTATATTGTAAATAAAACAACATCATTTGCATATATTATTTAAAACTGATAACGTTTTAATATAAATAATTTTAATATTTAAAACTGTATCAATGAAATTACAGTTAATTTTAATACAAAACGAGTTCTAGTACATTGATTTGGAGTTTTTTTAGTCAAGTAATATTACACTTAGAAAATGCATGTAAATGTGATTTCATTTTGTAAATAAAACGAATTTCTGCATGTTACATAAAAAGTCAACCCAATAAAGAAATTTTTTTATTGATGTACACATTGCTTCTAATAATTAATGAGTACATCAAATTATACAAATTATGTAATTTATCAAAAGTGTGCATGTAAAAAAAATTTAACGTTATGTAAAATGCTGAGTAATGTAACGGAAGCTCTAAATATAGACAGTCTTCCTTCTAACGTGTGTGTACTTTGCTTTCAAAGCGAAATGCTCACATTATCCTGTAATTCTGGATGCAGTTGAAAGTGTTTCTATAAAAATTTGGTAATTGCTTCTTCCTAAAATCAATCAATTTTAAAAACGTGAATGCTTTTACAAATTGTGTATGTTTTTGTTTCTTATCGTAAGCAGAAAAAAAAAGTAGCTTGCTTAAAATTTGAATATCAGTTTAGTTGGCTAGTTTTAACATTTTTTGGTAAAATAAAAAAGAAATAGATAAAGCACCACTTGTAAAAAGCAATCATGTTTGCAAAAATTTTGATTTCCATATGGAATTAGGTGTAAATTCCAAAATTCGGGAGCGCATCACTCTTAAGACTTTACTTAGACCTTTCCAGGCAAATCCCCACCACTCCCCCCACAAAAGGAATTCCGCATCGAGTCGTGTTTTATCTCTTTTTATTAGTAAGCACGTATGTCTTTTAACTATTCTTCCTAACATTCTACACCTACACATAGATTCATTTTCTTCAATGCATATTGTTCAAGTGCACGCCAATTACAATACAACTTGCACTTTTGCATATCATTCTACATTTCTTTTATTTATAGTTAAATTAAAAATTACACATCATACATAACTTTACTGATATTCCATTTTAAAATTATAAGCTTTTTTTTATATGTAGAAACTTGATCCATCATTAAATATAAATACAAAACATGCTAAAATGATTTATTTTCTTTTTTAAAAGCTTATGGCACACCGCCTTCTATTTCGATATATATATATATATATATATATATATATATATATATATATATATATATATTAATTGGCAGTAAGTCATCCGTTAAAAGCTTTATGAATATGAAGTAAGCTATATTAAAGCCAAACCTTCTGTGTCGTTTTCGTGGAAACAATGCATGTGGGTTATTCTCAGACCAAAATCTACATTTTGGCGATTAGAAAACCAGCGCTGCTAAAGTCAAACCAAACAACAAATCTTTTAAAATGAGCATCTCTGTTCATATCTTGTAAATACCAATTAAAACATTGTCCACGATGTTCTGCATCGCCCGACCGTAAGTTTTGGACCATATGAAATTTATATGGGTGATATTTTTGTTTAATGAGAACATTCTTAACACTTGTTTTAGGCAGTCCAATACTGCCGGCTATCTCTCTGCAAGAGGTATTTGGAATTGACGATAATACATTTATTTTTTCAATTTTGAGATTTTCTTTGTTGTAGACTTCTTAACGAGGTTTATAAAAAAGCAGTGCCCAAACTAGGAGGTGTGCAAAACACATTCACATAATTCGTATCTCAGCCGTTTTGGAAAGCGCTTGGATGCATGGGCGCATGATTGGCGTAGAAACATAATAAAAATGTATAAAGAGCATTTTCTCTCATATAGCCCTCAAACCAACAAAAAGACCAAGGCACATTTAAAGTGATGGTCACAGTTAAAATAAAGATACGAACCGCTGATCTGAAAGAGGACAAGTTAATTAAGGATGCTTGACTATTAAGTATGTAGAACACAAACAAACTCGTCGTACGCATAAGCGACAACTAAAACATATATATATATATATATATATATATATATATATATATATATATATATATATATATACAGGATGTGGGAAATATCTCGGATTTAGATAGAAGATCAAAACATAACATGACAAGCTCCTTTAATTTTTTTCCTCCAGACCCTCCCTACGGAGATGTGAGCCCCTAAAGGACGATGCTGGAACTAAGTTTTTCTTGAATAACTTTTAAAGCACTTGACATAATTTAATAAAAATTTAATATGATAGCCACTAGTAAGGGCCTCTTAAAATAGTATCCTTAAAACATATTTAGCTTGTTTAGTTTACCAGGGATGGACTAAGTTGTACACCTTAACGCCTAAATTTTTAACACCTTGTATGATAAAGATCTAAAAAAAATATTTTTGGGTAGCTTGACCTTCTCTAAAAAAAGGTATACTAGTTTAATATCATATATATATATATATATATATATATATATATATATATATATATACAGGATGTGAAATATCTCGGATTTAGATAGAAGATCAAAACATAACATGACAAGCTCCTTTAATTTTTTTCCTCCAGACCCTCCCTACGGAGATGTGAGCCCCTAAAGGACGATGCTGGAACTAAGTTTTTCTTGAATAACTTTTAAAGCACTTGACATAATTTAATAAAAATTTAATATGATAGCCACTAGTAAGGGCCTCTTAAAATAGTATCCTTAAAACATATTTAGCTTGTTTAGTTTACCAGGGATGGACTAAGTTGTACACCTTAACGCCTAAATTTTTAACACCTTGTATGATAAAGATCTAAAAAAAATATTTTTGGGTAGCTTGACCTTTCTCTAAAAAAAAAGGTATACTAGTTTAATATCCATAAAATTAACTATTTTCGAGAAAAAAAATAATAAACGAATTTATGTTTCATTTTCATTTAATGAAAAACTTCATAAGTGGGTTCAACATGGGCTCCGTGAAGTCTGATACACTCGCGAGCACGGCGAATTGAGGACTGCTGTACCCGCCACAATAACCCCGCATTGTTCCTTAGCACATCACAAAGAAACGCGATTCTCTGTAGAAGCTCCTCCCTAGCATCAACCGGACTGAAATACACTAAGATAAAAATCCAAAGGCGTCAGGTCGGGAGATCTAGGAGGCCAGGATATAGGTCCACCTCTACCTATCCAGCTGTTTGGATAGACGTTATTTAAGTGTTCCCGCACAGCAATGCTGAAATGAGGTGGTGCCCCATCGTGCATAAAGTACACGTTTCGGCGGGTTTCAAGAAAATGCTCTATTAAATCTTGAAAAGCGTTCTGGAGGAACTCCAAGTAAAGTTGTCCATTCAATCGCGCCGGAAATACAAATGGTCCAATCAAAAAATTGTCAATGACTCCTACCTAGATATTATTAATTGATTAAAACTGATGTTGATGCGAAACAATAGTTGCATGAGGATTTTCATCAGCCCATACGTGTGAGTTGTGTAAATTTGTGATACAATTTTTGGTAAAAGCTGCCTCATCTGTAAAAAGAATAGTGCTAATGAAGTTTTCATAATTTAGTTGCTGATGCAATAGCCAGTTTGCGAACTGCATTCTACGAGCAAAATCAATTCATGCACTTTTTGCAAATGATATGGGTATAACAGCTGTTCTTGAAGAACTTCATGAATTATTGTTTTCGGCTTATTAAATTGTGCGGCTAATTTGCGAGTGCTCATTGAAGGAGTGCCAAGTACAGCATTGAAAATATTTGACTCTAATTCCACCGTACGCACTGTTCTTGTCAGACCAGCATCAGTACTTTTTTCTTAAACATTCCTAAAGTTATAAAGAAAGTCAATATTATTATCTTAGTAACCGAAATCACTCACCATTCTCTCTTAGACGTTGATCAACTCGTTGAAATGTCTTCTGATTTGGAATAGTACGATTAGGAAATCTCTCGTGATATAATCTTCTTGCTTCCAAAGCATTGCAAGAGGGACGACCAGACCATACCATATAATTCCATATTTCGAATAAGTTTACAGTTCAAATCACCACGAAATCCAAAAATGGGTAAATTTAAAATAGATTAATGTCGATCAATGTATCAGCGATGTGACAAATGTCAAGTTCTAAAATGCAGGTTATTTATTTATTTCGTATCATAGGAATGTTTGACATATGTTTTTGAGTGAAGATAAATAAAATGAACAAGAAATAAAATTATACCTCGTGAGTCAATAAACTCACTTAAATTTGCAACATTTTTTAAATTATTAATATGTTTAATTTGGTTTTTCTAATTTATTATTAAAATAGTGTTTTCTCGTAAAAATTCGAAAAAACACTGGCTTAATTTTTTTTTAAAAATTAATTAATTATGAAACATTAATTCGTTTATTATTTTTTTTCTCGAAAATAGTTCATTTTATCGATATTAAGCAAGTATGTCTTTTTTTTAGAGAAAGGTTGAAGCTACCCAAAAATATTTTTTTTAAATCTTTATCATACAGGGTGTTAAAAATTTAGGCATTAAGGTGTACAAATTAGTCCATCCCTGATAAACTCAACAAGCTAAATATGTTTCAAGGATACTATTTTAAGAGGCCCTTACTAGTGGCCATCATACTAAATTTTTATTAAATTATGTCAAGTACTTTAAAAGTTATTCAAAAAAAGCATTTTGAAAGGCTGTTTCTCGAGGAAGTCTTCGTTCAGGATACCGTACCTCATAAATCCTTGACGCCAATAACGCATTTATTTCGCATTCTCCAAGAATGAAAGTCATGTCGATCAACTCTGCGTCGGACAACAACATTTTAATGGAAATATCTTGTAGAAACACTTAAACTGATACACAAGACAGCAAACCACAACAGAAGTTCGAGAAACTGACGTTTCTTATCAGTTGTTTTCCAAAGCACCGCGGCAATGCGCAATAAAAACTGAAATTAGATAAACATGTGAATATCTTGAAAACTATCACTCCAAAATATCGATAATGTTACATCAATGGAAAGGAAATTTAATTTCCTATCCGCTGATATAAGAAAATATGGGTGGTTCCATCTAAAAAAATCAAGTTATCCATGTTTGAAAAAAAATATTTTCGCAGCGATAGAAATGATTGAATTCTAAATGCAAGATTTTTGGCAATGAATGGGAATGATGCGGTACTCTTTTCCGAAGTAAAAAACGAAAGCCACATCTCTCTACCGGTATCCGTCTTCGAGATATTGAAAGTTTTCGGAGGCACTGCAAACGTCATTTTTTCTACAAAATTAAAGTGACCTTTAAATTCAACGAGGAATGTAATAATATATAGGTTGTTCTATTTAAAATAACGAAGTTGTCATGAGTTTCCGGTATAACCGGAAGTCCGCTATTTCTGAAAATAATTTTAAAACGTGTAGTTTATGACTGTGGACAACTTTTAGACATTTTTTCGTATTTGTAATAGTAAGAGAGTTATGGAGCAATCCCGCTTAAGTGGGACTTTATATATATATATATATATATATATATATATATATATATATATATATTATATATGTATATATATATATATATATATATATATATGTATAATTAAAATTTTTGGTTTAAAGTCAATAAAGTAAACTATTATGATTGAGAAACATACATTTCGGTATCGGTTAAAATCTACGTCAGTGACAAATTAAAATTAAACTTGACAAAAAACACGTACCTATATATACCGGTATGGAAAAATATTATTGCGGATCTGACTTATGATAAGTAAAACAAAGACAGTAGAATCAGTTCACGTGCTAGGTGAGGGAATACACAACAAACTAAAAGCCATACATGCGTCTTTTGAGTAGGCTAGTATGAATGACACATGTAATTGCTACTGTCAACGAGAATTGAAAATCAGTGTTTTTGCAAGTCCGGCACATTACTCATGTATTGCACTGAAGAAAAAATACATATTATTAAGTGGTATTATTCAGGAGGCACTGCACAAGAAATAATGGGCAGGTTTGCTTTTTCCTTTCAAAACAGGCGAATTCCATCGGAATGCGTACTGTTTGTAAATTTGAAAGATGTGGATGTTTAAATAATTGTAGAAAATGCAGTAGCATTGATAGTAGTGATGGTGAGTATCCTGGTCTTAACTTAAGCGAAGAGCGCGAACTCCAAGAAATTGCAGTGCGTAGTTTAGCAGAAACTAATTTCCCGTACAAATAGTACAAGAATTGCCGAAGAAATGAATATTAAACCAAGAACAGTTCGCAATATCTTGAAAATGAATAAATACCGTATGGAATTTTGTGAAGATATTATGAATCGGGCTAATGAAAACGAAAGTTTTATTTAAAATATTTTGTTTACCGATGAGTGTTCTTTTAACTTACACGGCCATCACAATCCGTCTGTCGCTGTTGGTGACTCTCGGGAAAACAAACAAACATTAGTATTCCTTACCGGACACAATAGGCCCAAAAAGTTAATGTGTGGGCAGGAATTTTGGGCAATTTCATAATTGGTTCATTTTTTATCAACGGAAACTTGAATGCGGACAAATATTTAGAACTGATGAGAAACCAGATAGTTCCAGCTTTTCAATGCCTCAATATAAATTTTGATGACATTTAGTATGGCTGTCCTACTCATACTGCAATAAGAGTTCAACAGTTTTTGAAAATTACGTTCCCTTACGTGGAAAAGGCGCTATTAACTATCCTCCTCGCTCACGTGATATCCCACCAAACGACTTTTTTGTTTGGGGATACGTATCCCAGCAAATTTATGGGCACAGTCATGAACGTACCTTTCGCAATTTGGACGAACTTCGTGTCAAAATTACAGACTCTTTAAACAGCATCGCCCAAGAAATGTTAGAAAACACTCGAACTGAATTTAATCACAGATTGGGTCTTTTCGAAAATCTTATAAAGTAGAGTTTTGAAAAAAAGTGTATTCTGTTCATTTTTCAAAATAGTTGCTTTTTCAATAAGAATTATAATGCTAAAGTTAAAAACCTTAAACTTAAGTTATACTATCAATGTAAATGATAATGTTCTTGTTTGTAGCTCTCGTAAGTTTCTTCTTGGTTCTTCTTACGAGTAGTAATCGAACCATGTCATAAATTCGCAATTACAATAAACTTCGATGTTTGAGGTTTTAATGTTTAAGTGTAAAGTATTTACTTAATAGTTTCAAAGAACACGCGACTTTTCAACATCATCTTAATTGCATTGGTTTCGTTAGAAATGTTGAAGTAGACTTAAGTAGTTCATATTTTGTGCCTACACGCAAACATATACAGGTGGCAACATCGGTAAAGTTACGTCTTTCTCACACTCATATAATGCTTATTAGGTTTCTTTCTAGCTTATCATAAGTCAGACCCACAATAACGTTTTTCCATACCTGTATATAGATATATATATATATATATATATATATATATATATATATATATATATATATATATATATATAGTGTTTCCACGGATAGAGTGCACGTGGGTGTGAATGACAAAAAATTGTCGAGTTGAAATTTGAGCTTCTAGGAATCAGTATCAAACTAAGAAGTTCAAAAAATTAGTTCTATTAATTAATGTATAGGGTATTTTTCCGATGGATTTTCAAAAATTGCAAGAGTAAAGTTCCCTTGTTTTTAAAAATATAAAAAAAATGACTTAAAAGAGTTATTCAGAATTAAAAATTATAACAGATTATCAATTTTGAGTTTGATCGATCAAATTCTTTTTTATTTTCATTACCAAATTCCTAAAAACCTAACTAATTTAATAAACATCAATGAACAGATAACAATTTGTTTTTCTAATCTCCTAGGATTCAATACAACGGCAACCAGTTATTTGTTTATGTCAATCCCATATGTAAAATGGATGCGTTAATATCATTTTGATAAGCTTTGCTTGAACATAAAGTTTTGATTGTACAATGTTATGGTGTGGGGGAAGAATATTCGTATGGTGGAGTAAAAATTCCGTGAAAATGGCTTAATGTATACGTGTCAATTAGTGGTGTAAAAAAGGTTATTTCGTAATTTCGGAGTACTGGCAGTGTGTCGAATTTGAAAAGGAACAAATCCGATCTAAGTGAAGACGACAATGCAACGACTGCAGTTGCAATGAAATCTGTACGACGCTTTCCTATGAAAGGAAAAGAGCAATAGAAATTAGCAATATTAGTAAATCTTACTTACACACACTAGGAGAAAATGACGAGGCAAAACAATTAGATTTTTACTTGTGGTACGATGATTAATATTTTCAAAATCATAATTTTATTAAAAATATAATTTTTTCTGACGAATGTACTTTTTCTACTAACGGAGTTCTCAAAATTTACAGTATTGGTCCACGGAGAACCTGCAGTTTAGAGTTTCCTGCAGAAGACAATATTATTTTTCTGAGAAAAATATGAACCAGTGTAGCTACTTGGAAATGTTGGATGCTCTTCTCTTAGATCATTTGCATAATATGTCTATGAACGATAGGCAGGGAATTTACTTTCAATAAGACGGACAACCGGCGCATTCAACGCGAATTGTCCGAGAATGGCTAGATGCTCAATTTCCTGGGCGGTGGATAGGGCGAAATGGCCCAATTGATTGGCCTCCTAGAAGCTCTGATTTAACTTTAATTCATGGGGCTATCTAAAGCACAAAGTTTATGGGTCTCCGTTGAATAACGATTTAATTGAATTGAAACGAAGAATAAGAGACACAATTAATGTCATCCCAATTCAAGAAATCCAAAACCCCAACAGAGAGTATAATAACCGCGTTGAGCGATGTGTTATGATTGGTGGAAGCACATATGAATAACTTTTACTATTTGTTCATTTATGTATATTAAATTAGTTAGGTTTTTAGGAATTTGTACTTGGTGATTATTTAAATAAAAAAGAATTTGATCGATCAGATTCGAAATTGATAATCTGTTCTAATTTTTAATTCTGAACAACTTTTCTAAGTAATTTTTTTTAAATCTTTAAAAACAAACGACCTTTACTCTTGACAATTTTTGAAAATCCATCTTAAAAACACCCTGTACATTACTTTAATGAACTAATTTTTTAAACGTCTTAGTTTAAGACGAAGCAAGGCCGATTCCCGGAAGCTAAAATTTTAACTCGACAATTTTTTGTCCTTTACACCCCACGTGCACTCAATCCGTGGACACACCGTATATATGTGTATATATATATATATATATATATATATATATATATATATATATATATATATATATATATATATATATATATATATATATATATATGCAAATCCTATCCTAATATTGAAAAGACGCTGAAAGCAAGTTTTACACGTAAAGTCAGCTCATCTCTATATTTTATAAACGAAAATTTTAAAACATTCTGTAACAAATTATTCTTTTATTAATATAATAGTCATATCGTTATAGTATACTTCTAGTATGCGTTAATTGTTGTCGATTATATTATAATACGTATCGATTTGTAGAACTAGTGATTTATCAAGTGCTGCTTCTGGTATTGGTTATGCTATTAATATTAGTCAGTGTAGATGAGCAATAAAATAAGCGCTGAACGCAGCTGTGCGTCTTATTGCCAATGCGTAGCATTTAGATCAAACGTATAACGGTTTAGTCATTTTACAAAGTTAAATTAGTGAAGAATTGAATTAAAAGATGTAGGTAGGACGAGTGAACGCTGATAATGGAGGTTTACCTCCTTTAATACTGTTAGGCAAAACCATCAAGAAAAACAAGCCAGTTAATAATAACAAAATACAGGCTAATCTGTATCAGGGTAAATACAGAGATGTGAGAATAACGTTTAAACTACGTACAAAGCCAAATCAAAAAGGTATTAGTTTGACAGAATGAAAAATATATACCTAAATGAAGTAGTTAAAAACAAGGTAAAATATAAAATAAGGCAATCAAATTATATACAAAGGTAAATTATAAAAGTGGTAAACTTTTCACACAACATATGAATAGAATACACACCATGTAAACTTCTAAAATAAATCAGTCGTTAAGTACAACAATGAACAATGCGTAAATGACCAGATTGAATTAAGCTTGCATACAAACCATTAAAAAATTGGTTTAGCAAGTGTAAATAATCAATACAAAAATAAAAAAATATATTTACAAGGAACACTATGAACAAATAGGCAAAGAAAAAACGCAATTCGCTAATAAATTGGAGTTAGTGATAACCTCGTGGCTTTATCGTTCATTTTTATCACGCGTTTACTATTATCTGTTCTATAGAAAGCGACCAGTGGGTCAGAGAGTTTAAATTAAAGTCTGTGCAGTCAAAAATAAATGTGAATCTGACGAATATGTTTAGATCAAACAGCACGCCCTCTAACAGAATAATAAGTATTAGAGTAATCGCCAAAACGGAAAAGACACCAAGCTGAACGTAGCTGCATCGCACATTATAAACAATGGATTAAAAATAAATAAATAAACTGTACACCAAAGAAAGTTGATATAAATATAACTGTTCGATTTTACATAACTAAATAGTACCGTGCTACCAAGTTAATGCTATACTTCACAATTTATGATTTACTGAACATTATCACTTCCTTTCTTTTACTCAAATTTAATCTAAGGTTTTTACACTTTCGGAAATACAGGAAACGTCTCTTAAGTGAATCTATGCGATTTATTTCTGGACGGCAGTGGGACCTTTCATCAAAGGACGGGAAATGTCAGTTTTCTTGGGAATTGGTGCTATAATTAGCTATGGAAAATAATGGATAACTAGAAGATTTATTATATTCTTTAACCTTACTTGCTAATAAACTATGAAAACTTAATTAACCTATACAGGGTGATCACGAGTTAATCTAATTTTTAGAGTTTTATGTACCAGCTGGTAAGCAACATGCACTACCTCTGGTCACTTGTAAGTAAGGTACTTCTCGTTATAAAACTTGGCAACGGCGCGTGCTACATTGCTAGAGTTTTACACCAAAATTAAAACCTTTTATAACTAGGAATCCTATGAATAGTGATAAAAAGTTTCATCGTTCTTAGTAAGACTTTTGGGGACTCCCGGCACAACCAAGTTAACGGTGAGTTATGTTTTATCTTATTATGTGACGGAGCCCTGGAAAACTAAACAGTCAGCTCACGACAACAGTTTTCGGGTTGGAAATAAATCACATACATTCACTTAAAAGACGTTTCCTGTATTTCCAAACATTTTAATACCTCAAATTAAATTTGAGTAAAAGTAGCAAATAAATAAAGAAAGCATTGGCAAAATGAAGCATAGGTGCGTTGAGTGCTATTTTGTCACTCATCTATACAGGAATGACATATTTCGTTAATAAATAGTTAATATTAATTACACCATCTGAAGCAGTACTTGATACATCACTAATTCTGCAAAGCGATACGTCTTATGATATAATCGACAACAATTGACGAATACTAAACGTATTCCATAACGATGTGATTATTATATTAATAAAATGATAATTTGTTACAGAATGTTTTAAAATTTTTGTTTATAAAATGTAAGGATGAACTTGCTTTACCTGCAAAACTTGCTTTCTGCGTCTTTCAATATTAGGTTTGATCGGCAATCCAAGCGTTGAAATCTCTGCAAAGTAATTTGCTCATCCATGCCGTTGAACACAATTCCATTTACTTAAAAAACAAACTGAACGTATTTTAAATGGAAACTAATACCTATCTTCTGAAGCGTTTATTAAACCCGCAAGCTCGAAATTCAAGAAGTCTTTAATTACAAACGGTTACATGATTTTCAATATGACCTAAAAAGATAAAAGCGAAATAGATAATATATGCAGTATTCAGCTTTAATAATTTTTTTATTCATTCAATATTCATAAATTCGTTCATAAGATACCTGAATCTATTAACTTTGTTTATTATGAACTAGAGAATATTAAGCATCATTCCCTTGAAACCCATTTTGTTATAATAAAAAAAAATACTGGAATTGTCATTTTAAACACAAGTTATGGATGTGTGGCAATTAAAATTCTGTTTGTGAACACGCATATTCATGGGATATTTGTACTTGAATTTATAATAATTGATCTTATTTCATTTTAAACGCCACATTACTTACCTATACTTATACTGTTACAAACTATATTTTGGAATAAGGAAAGTAAGAGTGAAATTAGTTGAACGAACAATTTAAATGAAATGTCATTGCACTGAAATATATTATATTTCTATATTATTATTATATCTAGTATAGTATTCTGTTAATGACTGTTAACACTAAATAATATGTTGAGTGATGTTTACCTCAACTCCGCACGAAAGATAGCTTTCTTTTTATGTGTTTTAACAGGATTAACTATTTGGATTAAACTAACTCACGCTTTGGTCCTTCCGCTGACACAGTTAACTTTGTTTACTATAGATTTCCTACATCTTACTTTTTCCCCAATTGGTTGGGCTTTGATCTCCCATTCGATGAAAGTGGACACAGACCATAATTTCCCAATGGACGTATGGTAATCGTCGTTAATCAATGGATACTGGTAATGGAATAATAATAGTAAGTATTCCAAGTTACCATGATACAGGTACAGATTTCGTCATAGATCAGAAGAGAAAAAAGCATATGGAAGGAAAATTAAGGGATACAATACCAACAAGTTGAGAATGATCGATCTTCTGGCATTGACCCCCGATTTGCCTGTGTTTTCGGTGAGATACGAACTTCGTACAAACTGTGAATCATATTATATTTTGATCCTCTTTCAGATTCTGAAGTCAGATTTTTAACATTCCTTAACACAAAAAAGCTGCACACACGCATACACGCACACACACACGCAAACGCACACACGCATACACGCTCTCTAGCGCACACGCGCGCACGCGCAGACGCGCATACGCACACGCACACACGCACACACGCACACACGCACACACCCACACACGCGCACATGCGCACACGCGCACACGCACACGCACACACGCACACACGCACACAGGCACAAACGCACATACGCACACACGCACACACGCACACACGCACACACGCACACACGCACACACGCACACACGCACACACGCACACACGCACACGCACGCACTCACACACGCACACACACGCACACACGCACACACGCACACACCCACGCACGCGCACATGCGCACACCCACACACGCACACACGCACACACCCACACACGCGCACATGCAGCACACGCACACACGCACACACGCACACACGCACACAGCACAACGCACACACGCACACACACACACGCACACACGCACACACGCACACACGCACACACGCACACACTCGCACACGCACACACGCACACACGCACACACTCAACACACTGACACACTCACACACAGACACTCACACTCACACACTCGCACACTCTCACACTCACACACTAATACACTCACACCCTGATACTGACACAATCACACACTCACACTCTCACAGTCACACACTAATACACTCACACACTGATACTCACACAATCACACACTCACACACTCGCACACTCACACACTCACACACTCACACACTTACACAGTCATACACCCACACTCACACACACACATACACACACACCGCACACACACACACACACACACACACACACACACACACTCACACTCACACTCACACACCCACACACTCACACACTCACACACTCACACACTCACACACTCACATACTCACACAATCACACACACACACACTCACACACTCACACTCACACACTCACACACTCACACACTCACACTCACACACTCATATACTCACACACTCACACACACTCACACACTCCTAAACACACACACACACACACACACACACACACGTTCACACACTCGCGCACTCACACGCACACGCACGCGAACATGCACACGCACACGCTCAACGCACCGCATATTCATGGATATTTTTACTTGAATTTACAATAATTGATCATTCATTTTAAACGCCACATTACTTACCTATACTTACACTGTTACAAACTATATTTTGAATAAGGAAAGTAAGAGTGAAATTAGTTGAACGAACAATTAAATGAAATGTCATTGCACTGAAATATATTATATTTTATATTATTATTATATCTAGTATAGTATTCTGTTAATGACTGTTAACACTAAATAATATGTTGGGAGATGTTTACGTCAACTCCGCACGAAAGATAGCTTTCTTTTTATGTGTTTTAACAGGATTAAACTAACTCACATTTTGGTCCTTCCGCTGATACAGTTCACTTTGTTTACTATAGATTTCCTACATCTTACTTTTTCCCCAATTGGTTGGGCTTTGATCTCTCATTCGTTGAAAGTGGACACAGACCATAATTTCCCAATGGACGTATGGTAATCGTCGTTAAACAATGGATACTGATAATGGAATAATAATAGAAAGTATTCCAAGTTACCATGATACAGGTACAGATTTCGTCATAGATCAGAAGAGAAAAAAGCAAATGGAAGGAAAAATTAAAAGATACAATACCAACAAGTTGAGAATGATCCATCTTCTGGCATTGACCCCCGATTTGCCTGTGTTTTCGGTGAGATACGAACTTCGTACAAACTGTGAATCATATTATATTTTGATCCTCTTTCAGATTCTGAAGTCAGATTTTTAACATTCCTTAACACAAAAAAGCTGCACAAACGCACACACACACGCAAACGCACACACGCTCACTAGCGCACACGCGCACACGCGCACACGCGCAGACGCGCGGACGCACACGCACACACGGGCACATGCGCACACGCGCACACGCACACACGCACACACGCACACGCACACACGCACACACGCACACACGCACACGCGCACACGCGCACACACGCACACAGGCACACACGCACAGCACACGCGCACACGCGCATACGCACACACGCACACCACACGCACACACACGCACCGCTCACACACACACACCCACGCACACCACTCACACACACACACACACACTCACACTCACACACTACACACACTCACACACACTCACACACACACACTCCACACACTCACACACTACACACTCACACACTCACATACTCACACACTACACTCACATCACTACACACTCAACACTCACACCTCACACACTCCACACTCACAACTCACACTCACACACTCACACTCACACACTCACGACAGTCACACACTCACAACTCACACACACACATCACACACTCACACCACATCAGACACTCACACACTCACACACTCACACACTCACACACACTCACACACTCACACACTGACACACTGCACACCACACACCACACATCGACACTACATCACACCCACACACCACACACTCCACACTCTACACAGTCACACACTCACACACACACTCATCACCTAAACATCCCACTTACGTTCACACTCACACCGCATTCACTCACACTACTTTCACACACTGCACACTCATCACGTGCACACACTGCACACACGACCACCACTTCACACATGACAGTACACCTCTACACACACAGCACACACTGCACACACATCACACACACATCTCATCCATCACACATTCCACACATCACACTCACACCACAAACTCACGACACTTACACATCCACACACTCACACATCACACACTCACACACTTCGCACACACCACATTTGCCTTTTCGACACACACACTCACAACACACACTCACACACTCACACTCACACACTCATCACATCTAACAATTTAACACTCTACACACACAACCACACACCACACACACTCACACACTCACACATCACAATCACACACACACACACTCACACACTCACACACCCGACACACTCACACACTCACACACTCACACACACACACCACACCACACACTCACACACTCACACACCACACCACACACCCACACACTCACACACCACACTCACACACTCACACGCCCACACCACACCCACACCCACACACACACACACTCACACACTCAGACCTCACACACTCACACGAACTCACACACCACACACTCACACACTCACACACTGCACTCACACACCACACACACCACACACACACACACACACACGACACACACACACAACATCACACACTCTACACGTCACACACTAATACACCCACACACTCACACTCACACAATCACACACTCACACACATGCACACTCACACACTCACACACTACACACTACACTACACACTCAACTCACACATCACACATCACACACTCCACACCCACACCACACCACACACTCACACACCACACACACACCACACTCCACACACACACACATCACACACCACACACCCACACACATCACACACCACACACCACACACTCACACCACTCACACCACACATCACACACACACTCACACAAAAAAAAAAAAAAAAAAAAAAAAAAAAAAAAAAAAAAAAAAAAAAAAAAAAAAAAAAAAAAAAAAAAAAAAAAAAAAAAAAAAAAAAAAAAAAACACACCACACACTCACACACTCCACACTCACACACCACACACTCACACTCACACTACTCACACACTCACACACATCACTCACACACTCACACACTCACACACTCACACACTCACACACTCACACACTCACACACACCCACACACACACACTCACACACACACACTCCACACACCACACACTACACACACACTCACACACTCACACACTCACACACTCACACACTCACACACTCACACACTCTCACACACTCACACTCACACACTCACACACTCACACTACTTCACACTGTCACACTCACACACCACACACTCACACACTCACACACTCACACATCACTACACCTCAGCACACACACCACGTCACACACTCCACACACACACACCAGCACACATCACACACACACACACACTCACACACCATCACACCACACTCACACACCACACACCACACTCACACTCACACTCACACACTCACACACCTACACACTCACACACTCACACACTCACACTCACACTCACACACTCACACACCACACCACACTCACACACACACTCACCACCACTCACACACCACACCCACACACTCACACTCACACACACACACTCACACACCCACACCACACACACACACACACACACTCACACACACCACACACTCACAACCACACACACACACACTCACACACTCACACACACACACCACACTCACACACACACACACACTACACACCTCACACACACCACACACTCACACACTCACACACCACACACCACACCACTCACACACACACACCACACACTCACACCACACACTCACACACTCACACACTCACACTCACCACACACACTCACACTCACACACTCACACACTCACACACTCACATCACCACACCACACACTCACACACATACACACTGACACATACCACACACACACACTACACACACACACACTCACACACTCACACACTCACACCACACACACAACACCACACATCACACACAATCACACACTCACAACTCACACACACACTCACACACTCACACCTCACACTCACACACTCACAACTCACCACACTACACTCAACACCCACACTCACACTCACACACACACTACACACTACACCCCACACTCACACACACACCTCACACACCACACCCACACACCCACACACTCACACCCACACACTCACACTCACACACTCACACACCACACACTCACACACTCACACACTCACACACTCACACACTCACACACTCACACCACACACTCACACACTCACACACACTCACACCCACACTCACACATCACACACTCACACACTCACACACTCACACACCACACCACACTCACACACTCACACACTCACACTCACACTCACACACTCACACTCACACACACCACACTCACACTCACACACTCACACACTCACACACTCACACCCACACACCTCACACTCACACTCACACACTCACACACTCCACCACACTCAACACCACACACTCACACACTCACACACTCACACACTCACACATCACACACTCACACACTCACACACTCACACACTCACACACTCACACACTCACACACTCACACACTCACACACTCACACACTCACACACTCACACACTCACACACTCACACACTCGCGCACTCACACGCACACGCACGCGAACATGCACACGCACACGCTCAAGCGCACGCGCATATTCATGGGATATTTTTACTTGAATTTACAATAATTGATCTTATTTCATTTTAAACGCCACATTTCTTACCTATACTTATACTGTTACAAACTATATTTTGGAATAAGGAAAGTAAGAGTGAAATTAGTTGAACGAACAATTTAAATGAAATGTCATTGCACTGAAATATATTATATTTTTATATTATTATTATATCTAGTATAGTATTCTGTTAATGACTGTTAACACTAAATAATATGTTGGGAGATGTTTACGTCAACTCCGCACGAAAGATAGCTTTCTTTTTATGTGTTTTAACAGGATTAAACTAACTCACATTTTGGTCCTTCCGCTGACACAGTTCACTTTGT
>JARFJB010001619.1:722500-745000 GCA_036346205.1 Vesta saturnalis | reverse complement strand
CACTCACACTCACACGCTCACACATCCACACACCACACACCCACACTACACACACTCACCACACCACACACCCACTCACACACACACACACTCACACACACTCACACACCACACCACACACTCACACACCTCACACACTCACACACACACACTCACACACTCACACCACCACACACTCACACACATCACCACACTCACACACTCACACACTCACACTCACACCCACACACTCACACTCACACACTCACACACTCACACACTCACACCACACACTCACACACTCACACACTCACACACCTCACACACTCACACACCACACACACTCACACACACCCCACACACCCCACACTCACAACACCACACACACACACACTCACACTCACACACTCACACACACACACTCACACACTCACACACTCCACACACCACACTCACACACCACACACTCACACACACACTCAACACTCACACACTCACACCCACACTCACACACCACACACTCACACTCACACACTCACACACTCACACACTCACCACACTCACACACTCACACACTCACACACTCACACACAACTCACAACTCACACACACTCACACACTCACACCTCACACACTCACACCCCACACACTCACACACCACACACACTCACACACTCACACACTCACACACCCACACACTCACACACCACACTCACACACTCACACACCACACACTCACACACTCAACACTCACACACTCACACCACACATCCACACTCACACACTCACACCACACACCACACTCAACCACACCACACACTCACACACCCCACTCACACCCACGCACACAGCACCAACACACACGCACACCTCACACCACACACGCACGCACGCACACACACACACACACCACACACACACACACATACTCACACCACACTCACACACACACACACACACTCACACACACACTCACAAACACACCACTCACACACACACTCACACACCACACACACACACTCACACACACACCACCACCACACACACACACACCCACACACTCACACACACACTCCACACACACACACTCACACACTCACACACTCACACTCCACACACTCACACTCACACACTCACACACCTCAACACACTCACACACTCACACACCTCACACTCCACACACTCACACACTCACACACTCCACACCTCACACTCACACACTCACACACACCACACTCACACACTCACACACCTCACACACCACCTCACACACTCACACACCACACACTCACACACTCCACACTCACACACTCACACACTCCACACTCCACACTCACACACTCACACACTCACACTCACACACTCACACACTCACACACTCACACACTCACACACTCACACACCACACCACACACACACGTTCACACACTCGCCACTCACACGCCCACGCACATCACACCACGCAACATCCACACGCACACCTACACGCACGCACACACACCCACACAGCTCCCACGCACACCACACCGCACCCACCCCACACGCACACGCACACGACACCCCACCACACACACACACACACTCACACCTCACTCACACACTCACACACCACACACACACACACACTCACACTCTCACACACTCACACACTCACACCCACACTCACACACACACACTCACAACTCACACACACTCACACACTACACACACACTCACACACTCACACCACCACACACTCACAACACTCACACACTCACACACTCACACACCATCACACTCACACACTCACACCACACTCACACACCACACACTCACACTCACACACTCACACACTCACACTACACACACACCACACCTCACACACTCACACACTCACACACTCACACACTCACACACTCACACACTCACACACTCACACACTCACACACACACACACACTCACACACTCACATACTCTCACACACACACTCATACTCACACAATCACACACTCACATACTCGCACACTCACACACTCACACACTCACACACTCACACACTCACACACTCACACACTCACACACTCACCTCACACACACACACACTCACACACACACTCACACACTCACACACACACACACACTCACACACACACTCACACACTCACACACTCACACACTCACACACTCACACACTCACACACTCACACACTCACACACTCACACACTCACACACCCACACACTCACTCACACACACTCACACACTCACATACTCACGTTCTCACACACTCAACACTCACACACTCACACACTCACACACTCACACACTCACACACTCACACTCACACACTCACACACTCACACACTCACACACTCACAGACTCACAGACTCACACACTCACACACTCGCACACTCACACACTCACACACTCACACACTCACACATTCAAACACACACACACACACACACTTTCACACACTCGCGCACTCACACGCGCACGCACATTCACGCGAACATGCACAAGCACACCTACACGCACGCGCACACACGCACCCACACACACACCCACACACACATCCACACACACACATACACACACACGCACGCGCACGCATACGCGCCAGCGCACTAGCACGAGCACGCGCACACGCGCGCGCACACACACACACATACAAATATGGCCTCTTTGGCAGAATTGGTCTGTTGCTTCATCGTGGATCTAGTCTCGAAAACTGAATTTTTTAATTTTATGTACTACGGCGTTTCCTTCCCTATGAATACGTCTTACGAATACACTTATCATTCATTCACTGACTAGGTATGCTCTCCTTTTTTTACCTAAAACCACTAGTTTCTGCTGCTTTTTTTAGCCAGGCAGTATAACCGGAAATAAACTGTGATCTGTAAACTGGTTTTGAAATCAAACATTATTAAATTTATTTCATCTATTACGGCAATCTGTGTATTACTTTTGTTTTGAGTATTTTGGTAACAGGAATTATTTTCAGATTTATACAGTCTCTTATTTGTCTGTCAATAAGCAGTTCCCACTATATTTTTTTTTGTGTAACCTGATTCGTTCAGAGTAAGTTTTAAAAGACAGCTGGTATTATTTTCGCTATCTTAATAATTTGTTTCAGACTATCATGGTGGTATATAATCCTGCATATTGATAATACGACCCCTGGCCATTTGATACTTCAGTGAAGCCGTTGACCTTCCCTGTTCCTGCTTCTCATACCTACGTAATCCATTTGTGCCAAGTGTTTCAAAACTATTTTATTTAAATACCATTAGCAGCCACATTTTGAAAAGTTGTGCGATCATAAAGTACCTTACCACTAAGTTTACCTTCGTTTAATTACAAATGTTTTGTTCACCATACAACGCCGTGATATTCATAAAGATTTTATGGTGAATATCCGTCGGTTAAAGTTTGCTTAAACTTTAATAGTAAAAACGAAAGGTTCTTTTTTTTATAAAACGGTTGTGAGGTAAAAGGGTAATCAATGCCTTACCAAGACGATGTAACAGCGCTGCTATATGTAAAGAGCGATTGTGTTTATTCATACTTGAAAATTGTGTAGTCTTCCTTTTCACTAGTTGAAGTTGGTACTTTACTGTTTTTATTTTGCAAATTCCTTTTCGGAAACTACAATAATTCGGATTAATAATTTGCTATTGCTACTACTAAATTTCTCTTCTGTTTGCAACTATTATATTTTTTAAATAGCATGGTTAGCCAAATATTTGAGTTTACTTACTCTTATAATAACGTAGGATACTTAATATAAAAATGTGTGTTGAAGTGAAATATTTGGCGAAAGATTCTGTTTGCTTTCCTTTCCTTACGTCCATTAACAGCATTAGTGGGTTAATCAATAACCACTGATTTTTTTGGTTTTATTTTGCTTTGATAACAAATAAAAGTATTGGTTTGACCAGCATTGCTTTTTCCTCTATTTTTTTCATTTTACTTGTTCATTGTATATGCTTACATGTGATCTCAGCTGAGGGGCGGTCTTAATTCAAACTGTATAGCGCATTAGGTACCTATGTACTGTATGGTCACGCACCCAGTGCATTACTTCATTAGAGACCCTCAAATAATCAACTTAGCTAGACATCTTTTTGTTTTATCTGTACTGTATACCGGGCTATGTTGAAGATCATTTTGGACACGCTGCATGTTGAAACAGGTTTCATCATTTAAGATCAGCCATCTCTCTCGGGCCCTCTTAACGATTCAATTAACTGATCTGTGCTTATTTGATAATGCATGTAGTAGTAGGCTGCGTCTTCTAGCCAAACAAAATTAGTTAACTGTCAAAAGTTCTTACCTGTTTTACTAGGGATCGCATCTTTAATTCCCATAATTTCCATTATTGGGCAGATAAGAATTCTAATATGATTCAAGATTGTCGCTTTCAACATAAATTAAGCATAAATGTCTGGGCAAGAATTGAAGAATTTATTATTGGTCCCTTTATGCTACCCAACCGACTTACCTATCATTACACGTTTAGTCAACTACTGTATTGAGTATTGTATCTATCCAAACATGTGGAAAATAGTGTTAATTAACCACTGTCCAAAGTATCTGATCTTAAAACTTGTGTCTGATAAACAATCTGGACTTCGCAGTGGTCATACATCTGAAACTGTACTTTTAATTTTTGTAGATAGTTTTATGTCAGGTATTGATAACAAAAAATTTACTGCATTGAGATCGTTGGATTTTTCAAAGACCTTTAATACAACAGATCATCAAATTTATCAAATTTTATCTTATTTGGCGCTGTTCAGCTGATTTCAAATTATCTTTCATACCGATGTCAAATGGTGTACAACCAACATTGTTATTCAGGTAAAATTGAAACTGCATGCGGGGTGCCACAAGGCTCAGTTTTGGACCATTACCGTTTTTTATTTACTTTTTTAACATAGTCAAAAAGATAAAGTATTGCAACTACAACCTATATACTCATGATATACTGATTTATAATATATTAAATGCCATCTTACAGCTTAATATAGAAAAGTGCAGATTTTCCCACTCTGCATATTTGTATTATAAAATAATGTTATTTAAAACACCTCCATATTTCTGTAAGAGCACGTTTAGAACTGATGCTCTAAACATTAATATCCGGTGAAAAGATCTTATTAGTATACCTTCACATAAGATACAAACGTTTAAATGATCATTTCGATATAACTGTAGCTGCACGTATAACTTTTTCTTGCTGGATGTGAAAAAAATGCTATTATCAACGTTTAAAGTTAAAAAATCTGGTAATGAAATATCAAAAACAGTCAATCCCTCATTTGTCTTCTGCATATTCTTTTCTTTCTCTCTACCTATATACTTTTCTTGATTACTAATTTAGATTTATGTTAATATTTTGGTTTAATGTGGCCTGTCTAGTACGTAAAGTATATGCATGGGTTAGGGTTAAGTGCAAGAGCACATGGAAAATATTATTTTCGTGTGAGCTTTTTTATTATTTCTATTATACTCATCATACAAAATAAAGACAATATTATTATTTTTTTGTATCTGTGGGCCGAGTTCTAGACACATACGTAAATTTCAGGCATCTCTATGCGGCTCAACTACTAATGATTAATTACTAGCGCTACCCGTCCCTAGAATGTTGACCTACTAAAGAAATTCCACCTTTAGTGACAATTATCGTATTGTCACGGCACCTACAGTTTTACTTCCTATGCGAGAAGAAGGAGTGCTTTGGTTTTTCTCCGTGTTATAGGAAAACGGCTACCTCGGCCAGGTTTGAACCCGCGCCGCTCGGGTGAAAGGCGAGCACTCTAACCACTTCACCACCCGAGGCAGCATTATTATTAAACAACCATCGATTACACAGTAACCACGAAAAAAATTATTGACTCTGTTTTTTTTTATAATTGGAGATTCATTATTTGCAGATCTTGCAGATCTATATAAAAAATTTGAAACATGAATTAAACCCTAATCTCTGTTTTATCACGTGTCTTCTGTGTTACCATAAAACAAGTAACTAACTTGAACGTTTAAGTGTTATTGCTTTGAGCATGATTTTTCGATTGATTTTGCTGTATAGGGACGGCATAAGAATTTTCCTGTAGCAGAGATCAACTGCTTGTCATAAGAGGCGACTAATCAAAAAGGTGTGGTAGGTGTGATAGGAGGGAATGAAGTGTGAGAGATCGGATATACCAGTTCAAGCACTCATGGTGCAGTTGAATTCTTTTTGGTATATGAGAATCCTGTAATTCAATTTTGTGGTTATGTTATAGTATTTACTTATAGTTAGGTAGTTTTGCATTTAGTCACCTATAGTTATTTAGTGGTTTAAGGATAGTTAAGATAAGTTAGGCATATTGATATGAAAGACAGAGACGCAAGTACTAAGAGTACACTTTCTCCCGATCTGTGTAAACATATCTAGAATGAACGTTCCCAAATACTGCTGATAAAATACCAAATAAATTCAATACTTGAATTTCAGACAAAAAAGAATAATGCAGATTCAATTAGGAAAGGTAATGCATCTTCAAATATACATTTTTTAACAAATTTTTGAAAATACAAATTCACGATACGCCACTGAAGAGGATTGAAAATTAATTCAAATTACAATGTAAAAATAAAAAGAATAAATATATGAACTACTACTGATAAAACCTTGAACAGAATTAGTTTCAAAAAGGATGAATTTAACATTAATTGTTACAGAATAAAAAGACTTCAATTACATGATGTGAGCAATATTTTGTTTAAAACCACATGTTAATTTTTTAAATGAATAATGCCTTCTATTTATGTAGAAATCTAGTTAGGGATACGCGTAATTTAGTAAAACTGATGTTGCGATCGATTTATGTCGCTAAAAAAAGGGTACATTGTTTGGACCGGAATCTCATAGGAAAATAATCCAGATGGCATTTGATAACAGATTATCAGAGTTTAAGTTAAACAGTAAAAATTCATATTAACAAGTAATTGTCAATAAACAATTACACTCAACCAATTACTGATCTAAACAAGTCGAAATAAATGGAGAATTAAAGGAATTTTTGCTCCAAACTAAACTAATGATGCGATTACTCAATAATATAAGTTACATATTATTAATAATAATAATATGGGCAATTACAAAATTATCAAACCATTTATAATAGTTTTGATTATTTAAACTGATGTAAATAAAGCGTCATTACAAAATTATAAAGTGAACTAACTAAACGGTTGCAAAGCATTTATTGCAGTTACTAATGGAATTTAATTAGAACTTTACTCACACAAAAAAGAAATTTTCCGATAAGTGAAATTAAAAAGAATTATATGAAGGGTGTATATAAATACTTTTGTACATGTAAAATAAACTAAATAAGTGCAAGAACATTAGCAAATAGTACGAATTTTGAGCGTTTAGGGACTTAATGAACGATGATAGGCGAGTAACTAGTATATAGTTTGCCGTTAAAGCAACAGTGACTCTCAAAGAGAAGGAACATGATTTGTCAAAAATCAATGAAGGAAAGATGTGCATTAAATGAACTACTGAAAAGGTGCTATAGATATTATAGAGAAACAGAACATAACTGGATATATTTCGTCTTCTAGTAAAGTAAGGAAATTCTTAAGTACAATATTTTTCTTAAATGTTGAAATTAACTAGTCAAGTCCTAATACTAAAGCAATCATTTAAATTTCAATTTGTTTATTGTATGTTTGCATTGCATTGGTAATAATTGTATGTGAATTATGTATAGAAATAATATTTTTTTTTAGGAAACATAAATTATTCACGTACATTTTGCCATCTGTTAGCTTTAATATAAATAGAGTAATGTCAAATGTACTAAATTACTTTATACTAATTGAAGTTAAACCATCTTTTTTTGTTTACTTTTAATCATGTGTTTTACAACCTTTATACAAGTAAATTCAATTTTTAGACAAACTCATGCAATCAACGTAACATGCTGGTATAGGCAATTATTCATTAAAATCAAATAATTATTCTTTATGTTATCATTTTATAACAGATATGTAAAAAACTATCATACTAAGTGGATTAATACTATCGGAGAAATGATCTTATGTATTATACAGGGTTATAATTCAAGTAAAAACAAGTGTTGGAGCACGTTCGCATTAAAATTTCTATCTGCATAAAAGGAATTAAATAATTACATTAACCATTATATTGCTGACTTTAAGGAATTATTTAAAAAAAAAAAGATAGGTAACGTTTTATGTGTTAGCGAAAGTGCTGTTTGCATAAATTTGTACCGGGTGGTCAGATAAGAATGCAAAGTGCTGTTTCTCGGAAACTATTCGTCGTAGAGAGTTGCGGTAAAAAATTTTATTACTAAAGTAGCCAAATAAAGACCATGGAAAATATTTTCAAATTTGCAAGATGACCGCCAGGGGGTGTAATCGCCATCCTAAACTTTTAAAGTTATTTTTTACTGAAATCCACCTAATAAATGTACCAAAAAATTATATGCTTTTTAAAGCTCAGCTTTATTCGAGTAATTTTTGTTTGACGTATCTATTAAAATATAGTGGTGGGGGGTTGATTCAGTGATTTTTTATATACAACAGCTGTAACTCCTAAACGACTGAACTGATTAACACCAAATTAAATGCAACAATATGACGTTATTTGCATAAAAATGAGATGACATCATCCTTAAATAGGTTAGTGAAAACTACATCTCGATATCTTATTCCTACCCTAAAATATCGAAGAAAGAAAATGTAGTTATTATAAAATTTGAAAAAGTCGATATTACATCGGTAATTATTCTTATTTATTTGCCTTTTTTCAAGATTCAATGAAAAATTTCATCATTTTATAATGTTTAAATAATAAAAGTTTTGATAATTTCAAAAATAAAAAAAAAACAATTAGGGGCATAATAATCAATGCATAGAATATGCAAGTGCAGAATATTAGGAGTAGGCCACTGAGAAAAAACAAATACCTAAAATCAACTTGTAAACAAATGTTAAAATTTGACAGACAGTGTTTGTTGCACAAGTCAGTCCTTAAAACTACCTATAATGTCTTTTACAGATGATGAAGCTGTTGATATGACTGCGGTATATTTTGAATGTCTCCAAAATGCGGCATTGGCTAAGAGAGTATTTTCAGCTCGATGTCCAGATCAGCGTCTACGTGATGCGAGAATTTTTCCGCGTTTAGTACAAAATTTGCGTAATACTGGAAGCTTTCGACTAAATTTGCGAAGAGACTCGGCTAGAAGAATGGAAGACAATAATGTTGTCTTAACATACTTGTCATTGAATCCCCACGTTACTATGAGATCAATGTCTCTCGCGTTGGATATGCCACGAACTACTATTCAAGACATTTTAAAGGATCATAGGTAAGTCCTTATGTCACTGAAAATACTACTTTCCGTGTTTCACAATGTGGCTGTAATTTTAAATACATACATACATTATTGTCATTGGATGTTGGGCATGATTAGGGAAAATAGAGGATGTGTATCCGAAATTCTTTGGACGGATGAGGCCACTTTTAAAAGTGATGGAAACGTTAATTTGCATAATATGTATTATTGGTCTGACACCAATCCTCACGGGTTGCACGAGGTCCAACATCAAGGTCGTTGGAGTGTTAATGTGTGGTGTGGCATCTTGGACGGAACCCTTATAGGTCCCTATTTCCTTGATGAACCACTAAATGGTGTCGTGTTTCTTGATTTTATGGTAAACCAATTGCCTATTTTATTAGAAGATGTGCCCTTGCAATTACGGCAAAATATGTTTTACAACTAGTTGGTTGCCCAGAACATTTTTCAATAAATGTGCGAGCACACTTAAATTTAATATATCACCAAAGGTGGATTGGACGAGGAAGTCTATTTCCTTGGCCACCCCGATCCCCAGACTTAACCCGTTTGGACTTTTCTCTATGGGATCGGTTAAACGATATTGTTTACGAAACTCCACCAACAGTGAGAGACAACATGAAAGTACGAATTCGAGAGGCCATTCGTGGCCTGTCAAGATCAGAAGTTGAAGCTGTTGTATTGCCCACGCATGAGCGGCTCCAACAATGCATCGAGGATGATGGGAGTGATTCGAGCATTTAAGTAGGCATTAAGTAGGTACTTGATGCCTACTAAATGCCTACTTAAGTAGGCATTATTGCCTAAACAAATAAATGAGAATAAATACCGGTGTAATATCGACTTTTATAATAACTAAATTTTCTTACTTCGATATTTTAGGGTAGGAATAAGATATCGAGATGCGGTTTTCACTCTATTTAGGGATGATTTCATCTCATTTTTATGAAAAAAAGCCATATTGTTGCATTTAATTTTTTAGAGAATTTTGCAATTTTCTGATATTATATTAAAAACGCGCTCTAGCGGCATCACTAAAAATTAGACATATTACAGGTAAGATGGATTTGATGGAGCAATAAATGCTCTTTCCAACGAGACTAAGTTTATTAAAATTAGTTGAGTGGTTTAGGAGTTACAGCTGTTTATTTAAAAAATCACTGAATCACCGCCCCCTCCCCACTTTATTTTAATAGATACGTCCAACAAAAAGTACTCGAATAAAGCTGAGCTTTAAAAAGCATATAATTTTTTGGTACAATTACTAGGTGGATTTCACTTTGTAAAGGACGCTAAATGCACCGGTGCAGGCAATTATAAAAATTCGTAGAAGTTCTAGTAAAAGTTAAACATATTTCATAACGTTGCATAAAATTGCACAATAATTAATCATGCATCCCCCCTCCAGACGTAAATCCCAAAAACGTTTAAAAGTTTGTATACGTCAGAGCATCTTCCGCCAATACTGGCTTACGGAATCTCACCACCAAAGTTTCGTAACCACCCTCGCGAATTCTTTATAAAAACGCGGCACGCGCTGCAAGAAGTGATATTAATAAATAAATATAGAGGACTCTCTCGAAAATCGTATCAATCGGTCTCCACCAGAAGCCCGCTACCAGAAGAATCCGAATAGAAGTCGTGTGCTCTATCGTCGCGTTCGCGCCGACTACTACCGTTTAAAACCGTCAACCTGTAACCGCCGTCCGAGTAGAAATCGCGAATCCGCGACTTGATAGCATCACCGAAGTCAAAGAGTTAGAGTTGCAGAGATCTAACGTTGAACGCACGTAAGTCGAGATAAATACAACACTATACACCTGGTGATAGGGATATGCAGGGTCGTAAGTCCGACATACTCTCTCATTACTAGACACCTACACTGTGGAGTTTGAAGGGTAGTTGCCCGACATTCCATTGACCGACGGAGATCCTCTTGCTTAGTTTAACGGGTGGTTGCCCAGATTGCTAACAAAGGAGACCCACCTACACAAATTTATACTAACACTAACACTAACACTAAAAAACACCTCGACAAACGTACCAACAACCGCAGAGTACCTGTAACTAAAACCTCATCGGAAGATTAAGCTGAACACCTAGTTAACGCCGTTAATCCAGTAAGATAGAAACGTAATCGTAAAAACTAGACGTGTTAGTCAATATTAAATTATCGTCTGTAATAAAACCACCGCCGCCACCACCGGAAAAACGTAAGTTACACCGTTTGCAATTAATAAGATTGTTACCTGTAAACCAGAAACTATCAGATAATATATTTCGTGTTAAATGATTCAAATCAAGGAGTTTATTTTCATAAGAAAAACAGGTATAAAATTAGAGTACTTTTATACATTTGAAAACGACCGCTTTAAAATATCGATTATTTCTTTAAAGGCAGCGCATTGAACTCGGTGTTTTATCGCACACGTATTTATAACCGGGTTATCTTGCTACCAACTTCTGTAGTTTATACAGGGACGCATTTAGGTAAAATTATTTATTTTATTTCGGCAGTTAGAACAATATAAATTGATATCAGTCAAAGGACGTAAATTAATAGTCAAAACCCAACCCTTCTATTAATGTTACATTGCAGAAACTTCAGAGGACCGCCTAACCGTTCGTCCCAGTACCAGCCAGGAAGGGGAGAACTACAGGAGAATATATATTTTGTATTTATATCTTAGAAGTAGTTTACAGTAACGGAATTAGTTTTGTAAAAAGATAATAGGGAATAAGTGTATATAAACTTTTTTTATCTATTTGTTCAAAGTGTTGAGAGCCTGAATAACGAACCCAGATCCTTATTTTGCAAGTACAAAATTCCGACTGAGCTAAAAGGGCAAAGTGAAAATTATTCATTAGTAGTAATACACTTAACAGTAAACCTCCATTTCCGTTGACAGGAAAAGGAGTGGCGTAATACAACTTTAAAAGTTTAGAATGACGGTTACGCCCCCTGGCGGTCATCTTAGTAATAACATTTTTTACCGCAACTCTCTACGACGAACGTTTCCGAGAAACAGCACTTTGCATTCTTATCTGGCCACCCAGTACTTTTGAATAGAAATAAGTATTGTGCAATTTACAAGAATAGGATGTAACTATTTTAATCATAATTACTGACAATAACAAATTAATTAGTAGTTTACACTTATTTTATTTAACAAAATTTATTTAACAGAAATGTGCAATGCACAAGAGCATTACAAAAAATACAATGATAATTCTCTACAATTATTATTTGATTTATTTGTGTCGGTATTGTATACAATGAATAAATAACTAATTTATTAATCCGCAATAAGCCCAAATTTTTTTGTTTATTATTCATACTAGCATTTTTGAACGAATAAATTGTTAAATCTACGATTTACGTTGTTAATTATTGATTTATACCAAATTTGACAGTTGATGCGTAAATTGGAAAGCTTTAATAAACGTGGTTAACTAAGTTAAAATTTTAACTATGGAAATTTCTTTAATCATTAATCTCATTAAACTCATTTTTAAAGTGATAATATTATGTAATGCCACACATGCAATTTCTGATCTGTTTTGATATATTTAAACTAATTTTGCAAAAAATATTGGATATGATAACTCACACTTGGTATATAAATATAACCAAATTTCATACTAAACATTTTGTTTCTCTATCCTGAAAATAATTCTGATATAAAAAGAAATACAAAAATTAAAACTTGACTTTATGGCCAGAAAATATTTTATGCACTTTAACGAAAGGGGTACCTTTTTATTGCAAAAATCTTTGCTTTTCAATTATAATGAACACTAATTACCTTTATCGCACCCGGGAATTAGCAGTTGCAAGTGCTCAACACAATTTATGATTGTCATTTATATTTAAATTTTCAAAACTACGATAAAACGCTGATTTACCTTCTACACTTTCAGACAAAAAATTTTAGCATTGTCATTTAAAATAATTATTCAGTTTCCTAATTTAAATGAAACATAAAATTACTTGCACGTTTACCTGCAGTAACGCTATATTATCAAAAATAATAATAGTTGAATAATCGTATAACCTATCAAACTAATTAACTAAGTAATTCAATTTCAACAAAATTTAAATGTCTTTTAGTTTAAGAAGTATGTCAATACTTGTGACATAAAACAGTTAGTTGAAGTTTCCTTAAGTAATCAAATTTCTTGATTAATCTCCAACATCTACACTCTACAGCGTAATTGTCGAAATTTGTAGCTAAATGTTTTGACAAAAAACAGAACTTTTATTAACGGTTATTGATTTATTCCAAGTTCCTTTTAAAATTGCCAATTTTATCACTTAATAGATTTATCATTGATAGTTTATTGCAAACTTTGTTATTTAATAATATTTCTTTAATTAGCTAATTAAAAATGTTAAAAATCACTTTTAGTTTTAAAATATGCGTCTAAAACTCTTATAACAAGCTTTAAGGAGATTTAAAAGTTTTTAAATGGAACAAATAAAGTTTTAATAAATGAAAAAGTACGTAACTCGCTAATCTAAATTAAAAATACGCATTTTTTTAATATAAAATTTATGATTAAACAACGTGTAAAAGTTGGTTAACCTGTTGAAAACTGTGTGAAAGAGGCGACTGGACTTAAATTTTTATGAAAGCAATAAATAGGGATAAATTAGAAAAGTACCTTAAGAAGTTACTTACCAAAAAAAGTAATTCAACAATAATAGAAAATCATGTATCTAAAAGGTATGATAATAAAATTGTCTTTTAAATTGGTTTCTTAGGTAACTATAAAAAGTTTGGTAAAACTTTCCACGCGGAGAACATTCAATCAAGCGTAACTTCTAGAAGTTAACAAATCTCGATGTCTGTAAGACTCGTCCTTTCTCAAGTAAATGTTTATTAGTTGCGACGCTCCATGACGCCGCGGAACTGACGAGTTACGTCGGCATGAAGCAGATTTATCACAAGAATGACGCGCACCACAAGGCGCGCAAATCTACTATGAGCCTTTAACATTCTTTCTCATTGTACCTTAAGATAATGAGACTTTAATCTTATACCCCATGTACTGCAAGATTTTTAATCTCTGATAATTTTCCTGTTGTCCCGTCTAAACCCATAAATTAGAAAAGTTTATACTTAACAATAGTAATTTTTTTACCTCAACCCTAATTAGAATGTTTAGCATTAAACATTCCTTTTAAATTTACTACAAAGGATACGTATTGTACAAAATACATCCGTTTCTGGTATTCGCTTCATAAAACTGAGAATGGTGCAAGATGATCATTCAAGGTACGTCACAGTGTACAATTACTACAGAACGAATTTTTACGTAATTCAAAACGAAATCTAATACTACTATTTTTCAGCAGTTTTTTACATACGGGCTTTTTAGTTTTATAAATGCTCATATTCTGTTAAATTGAGAATGAATAGTCAGATTCGCTATTATATTTTTATCGTTGATAAACAACCATTGTATTGCATGGTGGAAAAATATATATTTAGGTTGCTTCTATGCGAAAAACGTTTATACACCCATATCTGTCTGTCTCGAAGATTATAATTCGGTTATTTCCAAATAGCTGTCTGTTCTTTTTACTAATAGTATTCCTGAACAGGCTAATATTTGCCTAATGTGATAAAGAACTCAGGAACACTGCCGAGAAATATTTCTGAATGGCCACCTTACATTTACTTAAGTTTGGAGGAAAACAGGAAGTGAGTAGTGCATTCCAAAATTTGGTCGCCGTGTGAAAAAATGTAGATTGCGCACATTTAATGAGACAAGATGGAATTTTGAGTGCGTAATTATGGTGTGAATGGGAAAACCAAGTCTTCCTAGCGAGGCACACTTGCCATGGTAATAGCGATATAACAAGGAAAGAACCTAAACTATTCCATTATGCTCAAGAGACGGTAGGTCAGAAGTCAGAGACGGGTCATTTATAAACCTTATAGCTCTTTTTTAGGTGCGGTTGACCACATCAAGGGTGTATTGGGGAGCACTGGCACAGAGGTGGGAATTGTATTCCAGATGAGGTCGAATTTGAATACAGTAAAAGTTACCATGTGAAATATTGTTTAGATCTGCATAGAAAGCCCAATTTACGGGCAGCTGTTTTGCTGGTTGACAAACGGAGATCAACCCATGAAAGGTTCGATGATACATACATCCCTAACATAGAAAAGTTTGAAAACTTGAGATCAAAGCCATTCATAATTACAGCAGGAAATGATCGGTCTTTCTTAGCGGACACTAGGCAATACTGGATTTAGTCGGTATTGAATGTGAGTAAATTATTTCTTCCCCATTCAAGGATACATTCCCAGTTACTGTTGATTGAAGCTACCATTTTCACTTTAACGTCTTGACTAGATTATTGTTGTGGTAAAACTGGGAAGAACTACATTGTAGAGTGCTGTCGTCTGCAAAGCAATGGATAGGGTTAGTTGTTGAGGAAATGAGGTCATTTATGTATAGTGGAAAAAGTGTGGGAGCAATCACTACTCCTTGAGATATGCCCGCGTTAATAATAGTTTCTTTCGAAAAGCAGCCATCGACGACAACGCATATACGTCTTTTGTCAAGAAAGCTGGAGATCCAATTAATGAGCGTACCAGATAATCCGGACGAGGTGAGCTTGGCAAGTAAGCACTTGTGGCAAACCTGGTCAAAAGCCTTTGAAATATCTACTACGACTGTTTCATCGGACCTCTAATGTGTAATTCCAAAATTGGATGACATATGAAATAAGAACACCCGCCTGAATCCATACTGGTTGTCGTTTAGGGGTTTATTGGGCTCGAAGAACGAAAGTGGGTGATGGATTTTTCGATGATTTTCCATAGAATGGAAGTGATAGCATTGGTCTTCAGTTTGAAGGATTGTTTTTGTCGCCCTTTTCCGGATTATGTTGGACATTTGCCAACTTCCACTATGAGGGCAACTCTCCAGACGACATGGAGATTGAAAAGAGATTGGACGATATAGGTACTAGCTTGGGGTAGCATTTTTAAGGAGTATAGCTGAAATACCGTCAGGGCCAGTCGCCTTGTTTGATTCAAGTTTATTCAAAAATTGATTCTAGGAGCTTGTATCGAAAGTGGATTAGTTTAATAACGTATGGTGTAGATTTGGACGACGCCACAATTTCACCATAATCATTGAGACATGAATTTGATGCAAAGTGATCGACAAAGAGGTTGGTTTGTTAGCAGGATCAGTTACGACAGCTCCGTCGCGAGACGTCATGGGAGAAAAGGAAGATGTAGTAAAGTTTTTACTGATGACTTTAGCTAATAACGCTTGATTTTCGACAGATTTATTTAATTTTTTTGGTTTAGTATAAAGCTTATGTTTTTTCCATAATGCAGTTATTTCGATTAGGCAGTGGTCTGATTGACAAGTAGGAAAAATGCTCTTGTTTTATAGACAAGTGGGTTAGTTGTAAGGAATAGGTCCAGCAGGTGTGGAGTTTGCTTACGGTTATCAGGGATTCTGGTTGGTTCGAAAATCATTTGTGTGAGATCACAGAATATCACAAATTCTTCTGCACTATAACCGGCAGGATTAGTGGTAGATGAGAATTGAAGCCAACTGGAGTTGTGGATATCGCAAGATCGAAACTGTGATAAGACGTAGTCTAATTTCAGGCTAAGATAATCAAAAAGATCTTGGAAGTTATAATGATTGGGAGACCTATACAAACAGCAGTAGAATTTCACGAACTGGGGCCCAGACTGTTTGAACCAAATCACGTCAAATTTGTTGTTTTCCAAAGTAGACATTCTCTTGCAACCTACATTGTTTTTGGTATACTCCGCCTTTCAGGTGAAAGTTAGAGCGGAGATTGTATCTGGGAAATTGCATATCAGGCGAATTAGGGCTTCCAGGGGAGACTTGTGTTTCTGATAGAAACAGAATTTCCGGTTGCACTTGTTCAAGATGTAGGTGAACAGTATTAAGATTCGACCTGATACCAAGTATGTTGCAGTAATGTATGTGAATGTTGGTACTTTCGGTGACCGAGGTCGCTTGAATCCTCCTGGACACCCAAATGGAGCAGAATTTTATTCCTCGCAAGTCTTGCTCTTCTTAGTCTTGATTTTGGCGTTGACAAACATATGTGAGAGTGTGGGCGTCTCTCGCCACTACGGTTGAATAACGCGTGTTGGCGTATAAGTTATGTAGTACCGCAATCTATTTATCTTTAGTTTCGTAGGTGTTGACAGCATTGAGGTTAACATAAATTGTTTGTTTTGGTTCATAATTCAGGTTTCAACTTTCATATTATTGTCATTTTAAACTAATGAAATCTGTTTTATTATTGTCGTGAATTTTTTACATTTCACTTTTATTTAATTGAAGGGTAATAATAAATAACGATAATGACCCTGTTACCTCTCCCGCCCTTAATTGCCTACTTTTAGGGTTAATTAGTTGAAATTAAGATTACATATAGTAACAAAGGTAAAAGTTAGATTAAATTTTAAATTTGCTGTTAAAGAAAAATGTAATGTAGAATAATCTGAAATATGTTATAATTAAATTGAAAATTTCATATCGTACCAAAAATAAAAGTTGGGTTAACCTTTAATTTAAAATCAAAGAAAACTGTTCAAAAACTTACCAGATACTCTACAAACTGCACCTAGAATTTCCATTTGCAGAGGGCTCTGCCATGCACAGTCACATCTTTTGTATTTTATATTTGTGACAATATGTTATCTTTGTGTCAATACGACTTTATAAATTTCAACAATTATATCTGGGATGGGTTTAAAAGAATCGTACTTTTTCGTACAAATTCAATGCTATAGCAATACTAAATATTATATACGAGTCTTTTTTTATCTAAAGAGCCATTTCATACGTTACAAAAATCCTACTGCTCAGATTATTACTATTTTTGTTTACCATTAATATTCAAATCGATAAAAATCTGTTCAAAAACTTCGTTCTTCGTATTTAAATGAGATTTTTACCCACACGACTTGCTGTTATTTATTTGAGAAAAGGAAAATTATTTAACTATCGTTAATTTAGAATTTCGATTACAAATTAGAGCTAGTTATTTGTTTATTTTATTTATTCACTAGCTTTTTTTATAGGTTGTATTATGGATTCGATCTAGTTATTTATTTTTATCATTTAAGCTAATAAAATGATTCTTATGACAATGCTTATGTTTGGATTTGTTATAGAAAGGGGGTTATTACAAAGCTCGGTGCATTTTTATAAATCACAACTGGTATTAATACGATGCATAATTTAGCGACAAACAAAGTCCTAAGGTAGAATTTTAGTGTTAGTTCAGAGTTTTTCAATATCTGAATAACGATTAATTTTATAAGAAAAAGCGTAACAAGTTTTTTAAAGAAAATTATATCTTTTGATAGTAACATCTGTATATTTTATTAATAAATGCGCAACATCTTCTATATTTCCAATTATATTGATATCTTTCAAAGTTTCAGAGATATTCATCAAAAGCTGTTATTAGACATACATTTCTAATATTAATAATACCATTTACAATAAATTTTAATATTTAATATAATCGGACTTGTATCTTTTTTTTAATACGCTCATCTATTGCGTCAAAGTACGTTAGAAATGAAGCGTAAACTAGGGTGAGTAAAAATAACAGCCGTTATCGTCCATTCTTGGGAAAAATACAATCAGGTATCTAATAGCTGGCCGTGGAAAAAAATGCGTGGTAACTATCAAATAAACATTAACGTTTCAATTTAGGTATATATTTTTTTTCACCTGACGTAATATCTAATATTTCTTAACGTGTGTTAATACGTAACCATACATTTACTGGATTTTTCCCTGTAATTTCAGGATTACGATTTAAACAATAGTGCAATGTTGTATTGCTGTGCGCTCGCGATATCAAATTGTGTGATAACCTCGGCATGCCGAGTTGTATGTATACAAATTTATTATTTACATTTTTATAGTTTTGAATTTGATTCAACTAAAACAATTACATATACAGTGCACGGTAAAAGGGAAATAACAGAAGTGTTACGCCAAATGGGTAACACGCATAATTATGTTAACACTCAAATTACACAACCTAATCAGTCTGCTCCCACGAAGTATACTCAAATACCAAGTTTTTCACAACCAGTACCATTATTACAACCCCTACAGCAACAACAACACCGAACAACATACTATAGCCAACCCCAACAGCAACAAGTCAAGAAATACAACCAACCGTACTCACGGGGTCAAAAAGCCCTGAAAAAACAATTAAAACCCTAAAACAAACTAAAACTAGCGATTACTGGCTAGGTGATAAAATCAGTACCAGTAATAGGTACTCTAGTTTAGATACGGCAGATGACGACATGGAAGACTCAAGGGAAGCAAATGCGCAAGAAAAGTGTGAACGAAAACCTTCACCCATATTTATAGCGGGAGTAAAAAATGTCAACCTATTAATAACACTTCTGGATGAGATTGCTAAAGATAAATACGTCACCAAGGCCCTAAATAATGATCAAATAAAAATTTAACCCAAAGAAAGTCTAACATATAACACAATTATTAAAGCTCTGAACGGCAAAAACACTCAATTTCACACATACCAACGAATGCAGGATAAAAGCTTTCGCGTTGTTTTGACAAATATACATCCAACAACTGATACAAACAAAATTAAGAAAAACATAGCAGCGTTAGGTCACGTGGTCGCCAACATACATAACTTCAAACAAAAAAGAACTAATACCGCACTGCCCATGTTTTTCATTAACCTAAAACGAAACGAAAATAACAAAGACATAAATAAAGTTAAACTATTTATGAACTCAGTAGTACAATTCGAACCACCCCATGCAAAACGGGAAATCCTCCAATGCATGCGATGCCAAGCCTTTGAACATACAAAAAACTTTTGCAAGAAAACACCACGCTGCGATAATGCCTAGGAAGCCACTTATCCACGGACTGCCCTAGAAAATCCAGAGACAATGAGATCAAGTGCGCGAACTGTAGTGGTAACCATCCCGCCAACTATAGAGGGTGTATGGTTTATAAGCAACTTCAAGATAAGCTTTATCCCAAACCCAGAGAAAAAGGGTTTCCGCAAAAGTTTACGCAACAAAGCGTTTCATATGCCCAAGCAACGCAACGAAACCAACAGGATTCATACAGCTTGAATGCTGTAAGCCCCCCAAACATACCTTTAGCCTCACCACCAACAAATGACCTCACAGAACTTAAAAATATGATGAAAGACTTAATACACCAAATAGGTATCTGGAATGCCAATGGTTAGTGCCAACATGCACAATAAATTCAATACTTTTTACAAATTCATGAGATAGACGTAGTGCTTATGTCACAAGCTCATTTCACTGTCAAAAGTTTCCTCAAAATTCCCAAATATAAAATTTACACCACTATACACCCGGATGGAGCCGGTCATGGCGGGACAGCCATCATAATCAAAAATAGCATCAGACATTATGAACTCAATAAATACACATTTAATCATCTCCAAGCTATTTCCATCCTCCTAAGTGTTCCTGAGTGCTTTAGCACGATAGGCCTTATTTAGCCTGTTCAGGTCCACAATCATAAAAAAAAAAAAAATAGAATAAAAACTAAACACAATCATATTGTCAGCAGTATATTGTCCACCAAAATTGAACAATAAAAACTATGACTTTAAACAATACTTTGACACCCTTGGTAATAGGCGAAGATTACAACGCCAAGAATACACACTGGGGGGTCTAGTCTTACAACACCTAAAGGCCGGGCACTACGTTAAACAATGAATGACAGTAACTTAAAGCACCTATCGACAGGTGAGCCAACATACTGGTCGAAAAATACCTTACCTCGTAGACTTCTGCATCACAAAGGGGGTTGATACCAGACATTGAAAAGTTGAATCATGTTATGACCTCTCCTCCGACCACTCACCAATTATCATAACTTTGTACTCTCAGATCTTAGAAATAACTAAACAGCCAATGCTTACAAATAAGAAGACAAACTGGAAGATGTTCAAAGAAAAAGTAGACGAACTTGTTAACCTAAATATCTCACTGAAATCAAAGCAAGATGTCGATGAAGTAGTCGTGGCGCTAACAACGGCGATACAAACGGCAGCTTGGACAGCTATACCAAGAGAACCTTATTTACAGCAAACCGAAGAAAGCCCTCTCGTTATAAGGCAAAAAGTAACGGAAAAACTCAAACTGAGGAAACGATGGCAATTAACTAGACTAGATTCTGGTAAGGCAAAATTCAACAAAGCCGCAAGTGACCTTAAAAAATTGCTACTTGACCTAAAAAACCAATCCGTTCAAGACAATCTCAGCCGTTTATCAACATCAGAAGCAAACAATTACTCCTTATGGAAGGCAACAAAACGAATCAAATGACCTCAGCAGTATATACCCCCAATAAAACAAAAGAATGGGACTTGGGACAGAAGTAATAACGAAAAAGCAAAAGTATTTTCGGATCGCCTCTCTGATGTTTTCAAGCCATTCCCCTCAGAGTCATCCCACGAAGAAGAAAATGAGATTAAGCAGTACCTAGAAGCACCTTATCAAATAAATTTACCAGTAAAGAGCATTAAATATACAGAAGTCGAACGCGCAATTAACATCGAGGCAAACTCTAATTAGGCCCCAGGTATAGACTTGGTTACGGGGAAAATATTACTACAGTTAAAGGAAAAGGGAATGATGGCTATACTGCAATTATTTAATGCACCAATAAGGTTAAGTTACTTTCCACTATGTTGGAAATCGACATGCTACCCAAACCTGGAGAAAAGGTAGTAGAAGCATCTTCATACAGACCTATAAGTCTATTATCAGTACTTTCCAAAGCCTTCGAAAAGGTCCTGCTAAAACGGATTAATCCAATACTCGACCACCAATTTGGTTTCAGGAACAATCATAGAACGATAGAACAAATCCAAAGTGCTGTAAAAAAACCGGCAATGATCTAGAAGCACACAGATACTGTTCGGCTGCCTTTCTTGATATCCGCCAGGCATTCGATAAAGTATGGCATGAAGGACTGCTATACAAGCTCAAAAAAAAATTGCCATACCAGATATATGAATTATTAAAATCATATCTAACTGGAAGGTACTTCCTCGTGAAACACCAGGAAACA
>JARFJB010001619.1:702500-720000 GCA_036346205.1 Vesta saturnalis | reverse complement strand
TGTCAGCCTCATATTGTCACAAAACGAACTTATCGTCTCAATTAGACAGATTGTTCAATAAACGGGGATATAACAAAATTAGGTATGAACTATAAGTTTTGTACATTATTAGTTACCTATTGCCATATATTATTGTTTATTGACGTTACAATAAGTGGCAAGTATTTATGTAAGTGGTTATTGCTGATAAAGGTGCTTCTTGAGTACCAGAAAGATGAGCTCGTAGATATGATTTTTATACTAGGGAAATGCCAAAGAAACCCTTTTATGGCAAGTCGAGTTTATGCAGAGCGTTATCCCGGACGAAGACATTCAGACAAGCGAAGCCTGGAACATTTATTGCAAATATTTATACAAATGGGACATGTAGACTGTACAAAACCAGTTCAGAGTAGACCAGCTCTAAGTGAAGAAAATGAATTGTATCTTATGTTATTTGTGAGTCAAAAAGCAATTAACTCTGCTGTAGGCGTTAGCGAACGAAGCATTTAAAAGATTTTGGAGGATGACCATTTTTATGCATGTCATATCCAGTTTCATCAACACTGTTTGATATGGATTTGGAGCGACGAGTCGTATTTTGTAAGTGGGCTCTACATAAAACTTCCACTACTGTTCAGACCAGAATCCGAGGATTTTCAGGCAGGTTGACGACTATCAACACAAATGGTCAATAAACGTTTGGGGCGGAATTATTTGTGAACATGTTATTGGCCATTATTCTTTTAACGGGATTTAAACGAAGCTATGTATCTTGATTTTTTGCTAAGTCATTTGGAAAATGTGTGTTCAAATTTGCCAGTAACTGTGAAGATGATATGTGGCTGCAACACGATGGAGCCCCCGCCCATTATTCTTTTCACGTCATGGACCATCTTAATGCATTCTTTCCAATTCGTTGGACTGGCAGAGGAGCACAGTGTAACGGGCCACTGGGATCCCCCGACTTAACTAAACTGGATTTCTTTTTAAGGTGATATATTAAAGAAATCGTTTACAAGAGCCGCAAACTACACAAGAAAATACGCAACAAAGAATAAGGAACGCGTTTGAAAGTGCTACGCCCGGCATGTTAAGAAGAGTAGCAAGGTCTTTTCAAAACCGCCTCTAAGAAAACAGAAGACATATCGAAAATCGATTTTAATTAAAGATTTGGAAATGCTAATTTGATATCAAGAACTTTATTGATATATATGTTAACGATGTCATAAAAATTTTGAATTAAAACTCTTCATAAGTTTGCTATGTCCGATACTAGCTGTTGATGAATATCTCTGAAATTTTGAAACATATCATTATAATTACAAATGTAAAAGAAGTTGCGTATGTTATTACGTACCCAAGAGAAATAATATATACAGGTGTTCCCTTTAAAGGATATCATTTTTACGCCTAGTTTTGTTTAATAACGGGTAGCAGATAAAGACGAGTTTTACTAAACAACGAGTGGGTTTGGGCATAGAGAATACTTACTAAAATTGATAGAGTAGCAAATAAGCTACCCCATGCCGATTCTTGTTTTGGAACCCACTGTATACGACTTTCGATATTTCGTGTAGCCATCTGTATAAAGTGAGGAGAATTCAAATCTGGAATAATATATAGGATGTTCCATTCAAAATATATAATTTTGTATTGTCATGGACTTATGGGTACCCGCGTATTTGTGAAAATATTTTTAAAATGTGTTTGCTATCTTTTAAGCATTTTATTGCTTCGCTTTAATATTTTTGTAATATAAATCATTTGGATGTAGTTGAAGACGGAAGCTAAGATGCAAGACCCTGCGTTTAACATCTAACTTGCCTTGTATTTCTTCTAGGTCTTTATTTATTTTTTAACTAATAATATTGAATACCCTTTATTTATATAGCTTTCGATACTATCCATATCATCATCAGGACCTAAAAGTTGAAACAACAGTTCAACCCGCCACTGTACAATTCGTAACTAGTTACATAAAAGAAGGACAGAGAAAAGTTATCAAATTTTAAATAATTAACAGGTGTTATTCTCAAAATTTAAAATGGTGAAATTGTAAAAATCTAGTATATACGAGGCTAGAAATAAGCAAATTCTAATATATGGTGTATATTGTAATAGATATAACAAAATCTTCTAAGAATGAATGTGGTTACCTTTTAAGAATATAACCTCACATTTATGATAAGCTCAAATTAAATTTTAATATAATTAAGAAAAGCAATGTTCCAACTTTTAGGTCCTGATGATGATATGGAAAGTATGGAAAACTTGACTATATAAATAAAGAGTATTCAATATTATTAGTTTTGGTCGAAATCAACACGTAACAATTTTATAATTTTATATTATCAACATTGTAACGTTACTTCTTTCTTTCATATATACAGGGTATCCACAAACTATTTTCACAAAAGAAAACTACAGGTTCTAGAGCTGATTTTATGTCGATTTAACGTAAATTACCTTAATACAAAAGTACTTCTTAAGAAAGCTAGAGCTCTTGGAAGACGGCGCTCTAACATCGGTTTAATTCAAATATCTTCAAAGTCACTACGACGCACCGTTTTCGAAATAAATCGTTTAAACGGCGCAGAATAAATATCTCAACTTTCTAGAAAATACTTTACCGGATTTATTAGATGATATTAATTTGAATATTCGGCGGAACTTGTAGTTTTTACATGATGGTTGTCCGGCTCGCTATAGCAGAACTGTTCGTACTTTTTTAGATAACAATTACCGAGATCCGGTTGCCTGGCCAGCAAAGTCTCCAGATTTAAATCCTTGCGATTTTTGTGTTTGGGGATATCTAAAATCAATGGTTTATTCCCAACCAATAGAAACACGCGATCAGCGTTGGAAAAGAATTCAGGATGCCTGCAACGAATTTAGGAACAATAGGGGAATTTTTGAAAAACAGAAAATTATGAGTAACAATGTCCAATGCCCCGCCCAAACAAGCTGCTTATGAGTACAACTAGAAGATCATATTCACGCCATACGATTGGGCATATTCCACTAAATAAATGTACAGAACGCTATCATTTAAAGGGAAACCATTTTGAAGATATTTGAGTTAAACCGATGTTAGGGCGCCTTCTTCCAAGAGCTCCAGTTCTCTTAGGAAGTATTTTTGTATCGCTCGAGAATCTGCAGTTTTCCTTTGTGAAAAGACATTGTATATATACATATATATATATATATATATATATATATATATATATATATATATATATATATATGCGCATGTGTCTGTGTCTGTGTCTGTGTCTATCTCTCCCCACCCCTCTCTCTCTATGTGTGTGCGTGTGGATGTGTGTGTGTGTGTGTGTGTGTGTGTGTGCGTGTGTGCGTATGTGCGTGTGTGCGTGTGTGCGTGTGTGCGTGTGTGCGTGTGTGCGTGTGTGCGTGTATGCGGGTGTGCGTGTATGCGTGTGTGCATGTGTGCGTGTGTGCGTGCGTGCGTTTGTGTGTGTATGTGAGACTGAGTGAGTGGGTTGGGGGTTAGGGGGTGGGCGTGTGGGTGGGTGCGTGCGTTAGTGCGTGCATGTATGCTTGCGTGCGTGCGTGCTTTCCTGAGTGCGTGCGTGCGTACGTGTGTGCATGTGTGTGATGTAGCTTATGAAACGTTGATTGTATTTGTTGTCACGAATACTCACATTGAATCCGCAGACCTTGTTTGGACGAAAGGTTATTTGTAGTATGCCCCGAAAGGTATGATTTGATAGGATTCTGTTATAGATTATAGGATATTATAGTTTAAAGTTTATGTTGTTAGATTTTGCTTAATTGCTTCCTTAACAATCTTATATCAATAACAGTTTCGATGATAATTATACATTATGACATCCATCTTAAATGAATTATCAAATTTTTAATTTGGTACCATTTATTCTTGGTTTGTTCATTGTGTAAAGCGGATACTTCTCCGACTACGCTTTTTTTATTTTTCAAGTAGCACAACTAATAATGAATCACTCGTTTTGTAATTTTGACATCTATCATTCATTTTTATTTTAAGCAACCTTGTTACAGGTATTGCTATAACTCTCTCAGAGGGTATTAATTTCTAACCAATATTTTTACAGCTTTTCTAGGTTACAATATTTAAGTAAAAAATTTTGATTGCTTTTATTGCTATTATGTCACTGAAATGCTCCTAAGTTGATGCATTTAATTTAAATACAAGTGCCAATTTTAGAACTCTTAGTACCAGGTGGGGAAATTCTCACGCCTAAGTTTTTTCGTATTTAAATACACAATATAAGTGAAATTGGTATAAAATGAGTAATATTTTCATCTTTAATAACTGTCAATGCATTTTAGGCCATAATTATTACGAGAAATAATCCAAATGTTAAGAAATAGTTTTTTTAGATTCCACAAAATTTAAAGATGTAGTACAGTTTATCTTAAATTTTAACAGTTTTTCTGTGTGACGAACATGTAATGCTATTGCATACAGAACATTTGCTTTGGTCATTATTATAAGTTTTTGTTATGAACGAATAAGTTCAAGGTAAATATGTAATTAAAAATTATTATTAATTTTATTAAATACATAAATAAAAAGTTTACCTCGAGTAGGATTCGAACCTACGACCTGTACTTTGCTAGAGTACCGCGCTACCAACTGCGCCACCAAGGTTCAAGCCCCAATCGATGCAAATTTTGTCTTTATGTATGTAGAACTGATGTAATTTCTAAATATAATGAGATTACAGTCAAATTACTTATATTAATGGAATGTGAGCCTGCAATATCGCAAGGATTCACACATACCAAAGCAACTTGACTAATATTAATTATTATAAGTTTTTGTTATGAACGAATAAGTTCAAAATATTATATTTAGAAATTACATCAGTTCTACATACATAAAGACAAAATTTGCATCGATTGGGGCTTGAACCTTGGTGGCGCAGTTGGTAGCGCGGTACTCTAGCAAAGTACAGGTCGTAGGTTCGAATCCTACTCGAGGTAAACTTTTTATTTATGTATTTAATAAAATTAATAATAATTTTTAATTTGCTTTGGTCATTCGTATTTTTTTGTTTTTTGAGAAAATATGGCACCTTCCTCTTTTTTATGATTTATTCTCATTATTATCTTATTTGCTCGCGTATTTTCCTTTAAGTATGTTTCTTGTACCAGATGTATTGAACAACCGTCTTGTCAAGAAAATCTACGGAATCGTTTATAATACACTTCGGGTAACTTTTGGGGCGTAGGATGCCAATACTACCTCAGACTGAAATCAAAAAGTGGAGGAGTAAACGTATAGATTTCGAGTAACCGTCAACTACGGGGGAATATAAGCTTTATTTCTTATAGCGTTCCGCAAAGTGTTAATTATTTATCAGTTAATTCCAAAAAGTAATCTTCATAAGCCATGGTCTTTCCAATTTTATTATAGTCTCTGTCTTGAGACAATCTAGTTGATTCGTTCGTATCCAAAAAAATATTTTAGCTTATTACTTTACGTCAAAATTGTAGCACAGAGGACGAATCACAATAGATTAATATGTATCAATAAAACAGTTATAAACGTTAACAATGGTCGTATATTATGACATTTACATCTCAAATTTTGATACAGTTACCTAAAAAAAAACCATTAAATTTCGCAATTCCAAAACAAGCAATCTAGAATAAAACTAATAATTCAACCGGTGCTTGCAAGGCCCTTTAAGGTCAGTTGCCATGTATTATAAACAAATACCTTTCATTAAATGCAACAGAAATAATACAAAATATCGGTAATACAAATTTTCGATGCACAGAATTTGAACAACAAAAAAAAAAAAAAATCAAGGATACAAACAATAAATTGTCAGGATGAATACGCCTGTTTCCATAATTGCCTGATGGGCCTTTATACGATAGATTACACAAGCATGTGTTTGCATCCTCCCACATAAACACAGAAAAAATTAAAGAAACACACACTTTAGCCAAGAAAAATATAAAACAAACACCAACAACAAAAAGATGTTATTCCTCCACTGAACTACGACAATCGACCGTACACCAGGTCCACCAGGTATTCTAAATAATTCGAGATTGGGCTATTATGGTACGCTTTCCATGTGAAATTTCACAAACGACAAATCTTATTCATATTTACTCGAACTTAATTTACGACAGTTACTTCAACCAAAACTACGTTAACTAATTCTTCATTTGATTCGACGTAAATGTACCACTATTTACTAAGCGTTACTTGATTAATTTTATTCATTCAAACTTAATAGTAAAATTCGGTATATCTATTTAAAGGCCGTCTTCTTATTAACGATATTTACAAAATCCTTGACGAATATTATGGTAACACTTAAATCAAAAGCTTTCTTTATTTACAGCGATCATTGTTTGTTATGCGCTTAGCCATTTACACGAAGTCATCCACACTTGTTATTTACTTTTGATCCCCACACCAGGCGCAATAGAACTCAAAAGGGGTTAGGGCCAGCACCAATCGACACTGAACCTAAATCCATGGACGAGAATATGTCGCTATGTACGACACCGATGCTCCAGGAGACGAGAAAACACAAAATAATCCTCCAATTAAGGATAACGAAAATGAAATTTACACGACAGTTTTACTTTACCTCCAAGAAAGGCGTAAATATTTCACTACCTCCACTCACCAAACTTCGTGTATACGACGAAGCGCAAACGAGCCTTGGCCCATACGGCATCATTCCAAGACTGAGGACATACATTCCATACTTGATTTTAAAAACGACAACCAATAATACTACTCATAAATTCAAATTATAAAACGCGCTAAAAACGATATGCCCCTTCCCGTAAATGATCCAGAGAAGTTACGTCATGCTACGAACTGTAATCCTAAAGGGTACCTCAGAATTCAAAAGCAACGTCATCTTTCACAGCAATCGAGACAAAATGTTATTGTTAAATTATTTTTCCTTAGTATTTATTGTAACTTATTTCCTTCTCCTGTAATGATTATTTTTAATTGAACATAAATCGATAAACTGTACTGCAATGGAATCTTGCCACCAGAAACTTAATTTGAAAATCAACTTGGAATTTTATCTCAATCACAAACTGCGTTTTTAATTTTAAACCTTAGGGAAATTTATATAATTTCAATCCTAATTTTAAATTAATTCTAATAAAGAAATTCACTTTAAACTAAACACGACAAATTGTAATCTGAAATACGATATAAAGCAAGTCATATATCAATTTAATTTTAAAAGAACGTCAATTTACTTCTTCAACCTGTACGAGAGTTTAGCCAACAGAAAAAGAAACGGAAAAATACGTATATGTATATATATATATTATATATATATATATATATATATATATATATATATATATATATATATATATATATATATATATATATATATATATATATATATATATATAATATAGGGCGTTCAAACACACATTACATGTTGTAAATGAATCAGTTTGATAGAAAGTTACTAACAATTATTAGTATTAAACGAATGTTATTGTTAGAAACAATATATAAAGTATGGGGATGAATAAAAGAATCTGTATGATTTATATTTACTAGTAAATTAAACTGGATGAATGTTATTGCTTTAAAAACGAATTATATCGTTAGAATGGCTGTGGTTACGGGAGTATTACTGGTAATTTGGGCGAATCTTACTATTATAAATAATAACAAAACCTTTGGGTTAGGATAAATGAATCTGCCTGATTGGTTATGGAAATTAGGTGATTGCTAGTGTTATAAACAATAGCTAAACTTTGCGGTTTGAATAAATGAATCTGTTTGACTGGCAATTACAACAGTTGTAATTTATTGTAATATACAACAAATGATTTTAACGATTTTTATGTTGTAGTAGAATGGAAGAATACAGAGTTTTCCAGGAAGCTCCGAACGAGGGTTATTTTTACAGTTTAAGTGTGAATAGAAATGATTATGTTTGCGCGCAGTACTGTCTCTACTTACGGCTGGTACAACGGGCATGTATGGGCAAACGTATGGAAGTGGTTGGCAAGAGAGGGTATATGCGTGCAGCTTCGCGTGTATGTCTTCGAGAAACTACACTAGAAATGTAATTCAAAATATTTTGCAATATTTAAATAAATTAAATTCAGCAAACACACTACCATGATTCATAGCATTCCGAAGCCTATATTTGCCCCAAGAAATGAAAAACACATATTTCGTAAACATGAATATTAGTAATGTGTAAGATAATTTTGGCGCACCCTGTATATGTAGTAATCTTCTTAACGTGTGGAACGTATTTTAAATGCACGAAAAAAATGCAGAATGAAGATTGGTGTAAATGATACGCCACTTGAATTTTAATAAAGCTTTATGTGTCACATAAAAGGGAAATCGAATGTTGCAGGAAGATTTACACGTTGAAAGTATTAAATTTGGTTGAAAAACAATGTTTTGGTAAAACCCCTACTGAGACGGCAATGGTAAAAGCTATCGAATTGCCACTGGTCTTTTGCTACTGCGTACTAGGGAATTCGGATAGAAAATGGGTGTAAACGTGTGAGTGAGTGAATTTACGATATGTTGGTATTGTATTAATGTGTAGGAAGGAATAGGTATGTATATTTTGGCTTGTATATAAGTCGTGACATTGCGCAATAAAAAATTGAATTTGTGTTCAAGGGTAAATGGCGAGAGAAATCGCCCACATGAGAAATTTTCATAAAAAGTTGACTCAAGTTTTGGATGGCATACGGAGTGAATTTGAGTATGAATAATGGTTTTCCGAAGAGTTGCGAGGATATTTGTAAATAACTTCAAGAAGGCTGCATTCTGCTTGTATTGTTTGCGTCCTGTTCCCTTTTTAGGATTTCCAGTCGGCAAAAAGCGCAATGTATTCTCGTTTGTGATAGGATGATTAAGGTCTTGGAGCGAAAGTTTTGTGACGTTTGTCAAGAAGGTTGACCAAAGGTGTTTAAACGAGTGCCTATTAAGGAATCAGGGGGTCGCTCGGCAAAAGAGCTTGAATAAAGGGGAATTGCGCGAAAAGTTTTTAATTCATGTTAAACCGGTCAGTGCTGGTTTTTGTTTGTAAACATTTAGTGCTGCAGTACATAGTACATGTTGACAATGAAGTATTTAAAATTTACGAATAAAATTATTCATTGTGAATTGAAAGGAAATCCTAGTGTTTTTCATTCAAGAATTTTAAAAGTGTTAAGCCAGATTTAAAAGTACAACAGCGAGTATTAAGTTAAAGTGTTCAGTACTGAAGCGTGCGATTTAACAAAGAAACCTAAAGTAACCCTTTTAATAACAAAATAAAAGTGTGTTGATTATGCTAGATCTGCATGTGCAATCGTCAATAGTACGAAATCGAAAATATGAAGACGTCTAAGGATTTTAATATCCAAGTGAAGGGAAATATCTCTTGTGGCGAAACCTATTATTGTCTATTTAATTAAATTTCAAATGAGTAATAAGGATAATCAAAATTTTTCTGAAGTTATGTATCATGTATGATGTATCATTTTACTGAGTAGGCTGAAATCCTATCTTCCATAGTCAGGTAGGATTAACTTAACAGCCCGCCTCAGTTTATTTATTTTAGAAAAGTTACAGATTGTGGTGTTTCCTAGAGGCAGTTTTCCCTGGATTGGGTGTTGTTAGTTGTGAATTTGTGGTAAGTCTAAGGTGTTTGAAATGACCTTTTTACTCCTTATATCGACCCCGTTCATTTCCACTGAGGCTGGCTTGGCAACCCGCTTACTTGGATAGGCCTGCAGTACGCCTAGTGCTCTTTGGTCGTGTAACATAATTTTCGCGTCCGCCTATGGGGCATTGTTTGGTGAAACAGTTTAAACAATTTTGAAATTTGAATTTGAAGTTTAGATTACTGATGGTTGACAAATTCTTGATTGGAATTTGTTGATGCCTATGTTTTTTTAGTGAGGAGACATTTAGCATTTGAGTATTCGAGTTTGAGACTCGAAGATATTTTTGATTATTTGATGTAATGTGAATGTAGGATGTTGGCTGTAAGCCGCTTTTGATGTTTTTATCAAATACTTTCAGCAAAAGTGGAAAAATTGTTTATTAGGGGTGAAGGTTCTCGCTCAAAGGTTTCCAGACACAATTCGTCTCAATAAAAGACGGAATCATGTCAACCCTTTCTGGATCAACCTTCCATGTTTTGTTAAGCCCCACATATCGACTACCTTGAATTAAAAAAATTTAAGACATGAATAGAAACAAAAACACTTGTAAAATTTAAAACAATTGTTTAACTGAAAAAGATGCAGGACTATCCGTTGAACAAAGCACGTTTTTTAAGTTTGGAGTTAGATAAAACTGAGCCTTAAATATTTGTCATCGGGTATAGCATTCAAAGATTTCCTTTTGTTATAGCTCTTAGCCTATGATCTTGGTAGTTACTAGTCAAAATTTTATTAGATTTTAGATTTGCATAGTTAGTTATTTAGCTTTTGCAACACCTCTGAATTTTTCAAAACAGTGTAATATTTTACAAACGGTAAGACTTAGACATAAGGAACTCTGAATAAACATGAAATGGAATGGACTATAGGATTCAAATTCAATTCAAAAACGGATATTCCCATTTAAAGAAATATAGGTTTGTGGAGTAAAACATATTTTTAAAACATGCTTACATAGACCCTCTACATATATGAGTAGAAAGTTTTTTTAAAAAATCTTTTGTTGAAAAATATCACCACTCTACCCCAAGAATTTCTCAACAAATTGTTGATGCAAGTCATACATCTGTACACCGTATTTTGAAAAGTAATAAATTCCATCCCTACCGTATCCAAAAACACCAGAAACTTTTCCGCAATTATAAAGCCAGAGGCAATTTTGTGAGTGGATTAATAATAAAATTAACGTCGAATCAGATTTTCTGAACTGGTCCCATCCATTATTACGCTATCGATAAACCCGAATTCCAGAGAGCAGTTGATCATCAACATCAACATGTGGGGATACAAGTTGTTGACCCACATTTTTTTGGGAACCATCTTAATGGTCAAATGTATCTCTACATTCTAGAACATGAATTTAACGATTTACTGCAACATGTCCCTGAAAATGTTGTCCATAGGTTGTGGTACCAACATGATGGTGCACCTGCACCTTCGCCGCTGAATGTTAGACATTTTTTAATACTAGATTCCCTGGTTGCTGGATTGGACGAGGTGGTTCACAAAACTGGTCTGTTAGGTCTCCAGACCAATGTGTACTAGGTTTTTTCCTTTGGGGGTGTATAAAGACACTGTGTGCCTCCTCCTCTAACCAATAGCGAAGATATGAAAGACGGAATGTGTAATCTTTTCGCCAAGTGACCCATGACATGCTAATTAATGTTCTACGTACATGTACGGAACGAATTCAACTGTGCCTGCAATAAAATGGCGGTGTGCTTGAACAGTTATTGTAAATTGCTCTTGTATTTCTTCTATTAATTTCACTATGTAGGTGTTAAAGTTTTGTAATAAAAGTAAATCGCTTCTTTGCGTTGTTGATTTGATTAACTTGTTTTGTTTATGATAATCTTGCAATATTCAGAAATAACGCTCTCGGAATATTTAACATAACCTTCTAAAGTTACAATTCTCATAACATAACTGTTATTCTCAAAACTGCAATAATTTAAAAAGTGTCAATTTTAGGTGTATGAAACCCCAAATAAAGTCTATCTAAATCACTTACAAAATACAGGGTGTTCCATTTAAAATAATTCAGTTATGGCCAAATGAAATATCGGTGTCGCAATTATTTTTTAAAGTTTACCAAATCGTTACGTTTAATATTGCCATTGTAAATTTGTAAAATTTGGTTGCTCAACTAAATGTCGATACAAACATAAGTCGTGGGCTTTTCAGTTCAGAGTATTGACATGTTATTCGTTGGGTGAAACGTATAGCTTGCATTTTTTTGTTTGGATAACCACGGGTGACGCTCGGGAAGATTATGTAAGAGGTAATGATAGTTTTGTGTTTTACATTCAGTCTTGGTTTAGATGTAACGGAACTAATGCTCAAGTTGTGCGCCCTTCGCTATGGGCACGCAGTATACAGGAAGAGGGAATGTTATTCAAGAATAAGGTAAATACTTCCGTACATTTAATTTATGCGTTTCTGAAATTTCAATAAAGTGTTTGTTCTTTTATTTGTATTTGCTGAAGGTTGAATACGCTTCTGTTTAAAGTTTACGTAATAGTCGGTAGTTGTTCATTTTGGTTTTAAAGCGTATCCATCGGTGATTTATTTTATTCCCGCTGTTTTTTCTGTTCAAGCGGACTTTGCTAAATTGATATGTGTATTTCTTAAATTTGAATGTTCGACGTTTTCAATAATCATTATTGGTGTTTTTTAAATTTAGTTACAATAGGTACTGGGTAAAATTGAGCTAGCGAGTGTCAATCCCACTCATTCAATAGATTTTACGAAATTAATGGTCCTTTTTAAACTTATGTAATATCACATTGAATGTTAATGTTAAATTGATTATAATGTATCCATAGTGTTAGTTAACTGGGTACTATTTTTCTGTGCAGTATACGAAGGTGTTGCGATCCTATTTCCTTGTACTGCGATATTAATTACGTTCAATCAAAATTTAAGACAGGAAATTTACAGTACTGTTTGTTTATTTTTTTGCAAATTTTTTGCTTTGTGCCTTTTGTACAGTAAGAACATTTTAACGTTCTAATTTAAGCTTAACGTAATAATAATTTTAGAGGTGTTTAGTTGTTTTATTTGATTGAATTAACTGCATTTGAAAATAAGTTTTAATAGATATACCGTTACATAGTTATGAAGTAAATAGGTCGTTGACCGAACAACTAGTCTATTCGCATGCTATTGGTTGTTTTGTGAACCTTGGCAAGGTATTTTTGAAGTGGTTTTTATAGCAGTGAACTTAGCGATAGTAGTCACCGTTTTACCTGGTTTGCAATAAAGGTAAGCTAGTTTATTTTATTTGTTTTGGAATGAGCTGTGTACTTTTCGAGTTACGCTTGATAAGTTTTAATTTTATTATCGCAAATTTGTAGCATTTATATGAAGCTTAAGATTTTGAGTGAACATCATGGTTTCCTGTTATGCCATTATTAAGATCTAATTCATGACGATTTCCCGATATAAATGTATCAACAGGATGGCGCGTTTGTGACATTTTTACCTGATTTTCACGTTATTGGGTTGTGACGAGTGCCCTTTTGCAGCATTAAGTAAGAACCCAGTCCACACCACTGAGCTATGTTCGTTGCCCCATCTATTAATCACTCTCACACACTTAAGGATAACATCGAATTAAAAGAGCTTGCACAATTTCATAATGGTGTTCTTTGCACTGCATTAACTTTATCATCAGAAACGACAATTAATACAATCCCTTTACGGGCTGATGTTTTCTTGAGTGTTTGGCCAGTAACATTGCAAAAGTACAAACACAGAAACTTATCAATTTGACGATGTTATATATTATATATATATATATATATATATATATATATATATATATATATATATATATATATACATATATAGTCTACATTATGAAGAGAGTGGCGTATTCAGAACAGTGGCATGGAATGCGATGTCAGGAATTTTCGGTTATTAACACGCTACAGATACCGGAATACTTCAAAGCTTTTAGAACAGACTAAGCACTACTGGTAGACAAAAATAACAATATTGTATGTTCATAACAGCTCCGTAAACTAAGTTTGATGGATTTCCATACTGACAACATTCGACTTATGTCAATGCCTTCTTCCAGAGCGGACTTTGTTAAAGTTTTCGTTGCGGAAATTCCGTGTATATGGCAAAGTCTTAGGTATGGTTAATAATCCTTGCAACGTTATTTTCAGCAGATCACTAGTTACATTTCCAGAAAAATGGTTTGTGTTCGACTTTTTTTATAAAAATATAAAAATTAATTCTGTACATTGATGGATTTTATTATTTAAGTTTGCAAGTAGGAAAGATAAGACAAAAGTATAAACGCGTTGATTATTGGGTTTGCTGAATTTGATTTTTACACCCTGTGCCGTTCTGAAGTCATAAATTATCGTATGCTGTTTTAGTATATTACTAAGAAGGGATTTTATGTGGGAGTTTATTTTTTTGTAAATAATGGTTAATCCTATTTTTAAGTGTCGTAAATTATAGTTAATTAAACTACGTCTTGGAAAATTGTATTTAATGTTAAAATTAATACAGGAAAAAGCGTTGGCGACGGTTAGTCGGTGTATTTCGATAAGAATTATTTTTTGAAAGACAAACAGTTTAGTGTTTATTGCGTTGAAGGTTTTAGTTGACGAAAACAGGTTATGTAACCGTGGGATTTGTCGCAAAATGGAATGATGCTATGACGTAATTTTTCACGATTAGTTTTTCGAAACGCATTTCATTTTTACCGCGCGTACAATTTTGAAGAAATGATTTGTTATTTTTCGTGAGATTCATTATTGCTGAAACTAAAAGATGCATACGAGAGTGGTAAATGAGATGTAGAAGCATCTAGTTGTTGCGGCGCACGCCGTGTGCGCGAGATGGTTTGCCAGAGAGGGTTAAACTTATGCATGCCTTACCGGAGTTCAAAGTAAAGTTTTCCTAGGAAGTGTTCCGTTCATTCTTTGGACATTTTTTTTGAAAATTCATTCACACCGTACACACATTGTATCGTATATCGTTTGTACGAGGTGAAATTGTTTCCGTGTTCATAGAATTGGATCTAGTGTTTATTGTTAGTGCTGATCCTTAAGTCTTTTGGACTATTTCCATAGTTAGTTCTTTTGCGGATTTATTTTAAAGGTATTCAAGTTATTTGTTACATTCGCGCACACAGTTACCCCTAACGAACGAAAAAAACCTGCTGTAAATAGAGATCGCTTTATTAAGTTTTGTATATATTACAGTCAAACAACGCTTGTAAATAAAGTAATATTTGTGTCTATATACTTTAAACCAGATGGAAAAGTGATAAAAGCATATGGTTTTTCATTTAAAGATTTTTCGTTTCTGAAGTTGGTGTAAGTATAAATTTAAGAATCGAAGAGATTAAGAAGTTATCGTTGTGAAAAGGAAGGGGATGTTACGATTGATCATCTTGTGCGAGCGAAGATAACCATTTTTCTTCGTTTACTCTTTGTTTGTGGTTTTAATAAAGTGTTTATTTGTATTTATTTAGGCGGATGAATACGCTTCCTTTTGTGTATGGTTTTGTAGAGACGCCTTTCAGGCGGATAAGGTAAATTTGACAAATTCAACTGTGTATCTATCATATTGTGCATTACCTTTATTTTAATTGCTTACGTTGTACTACATTATGTATTATAAAAATTGTTAAATTTTAAATGTTCGACGTGCGTAATAATCTTGCAAGAGTTTAGTTTTTTTTAGAAAGTTTACTTGCTAAACGTATATTTCTTGTGTTTTGGCAATACACTGATAGTTTATATTAATTCTTATTTTTATGTTATTATATGAATAGTGTTCATGAATTTGGGTATTCTTTCTTTAAGTGTACATATTATTGTGGTCTCATTCCTTTCTCATGACGCTAAAGTATTTACGATTAAAAATGAAAAGATTAAATTTTGTGTTTACATTCAAGTTAAGGTGTAGTATAGTTATTTTGGATTTATGCAATTGCATAGTGACAACGTCCGATTAATTTTAATCGTAAATATAAAGTAGATAAGCTTGATCACCGATCAGCTGTTTTCTTTGTTGCACGTCATTGTTTCGCAAAGATTTTGCAGGTTTATAGGAGTAAACTTACCGGCTGTAATGCACCATTTTACCTGGTTTGCGACAAAATAAAGGTAATCAAGTTCTTTGTTTGTTTGGGAATTTAGCTGTGAACCTATAGGACCTTTATAAATATTTGATCGCGTTTTGTTTATTTTTGTGTTGTGAGTTAAATGGAATAATTAATACCGTATTGGTTATTTGAGCCAATAATTTTACGTTGAAGTTTACCGATATATAGAATGGATTATCAGTTTGGTAATCGCGATTTTCCGGATTTTAAAAGAAGTTTAAGATTTTATTTAAGTTGGAGTAGATACTTTTGGAGTAGAATTTTAGGTAGAGGGTAGTGTTTTCTTTTCGAGTGAGAATTATGGTTTCTTGTTAGGCCATTATTTTAAGATCTAGTTCATGATTGAGTTGTGTGGAGTGCCATTTCCGAGTAATAAGTAAGAACCCCACCCTAACCACTGAGCTATGTCGGTTGCTTGCACTTTACCTTTGCGGGCTGATGCTCTAGTAAGTGTTTGACCCGTAACAAAAAGTAGTACCTACACCTTTGAATACATTTACCTTATACTTTATACTTCATTTTATCAAATACGTGTCCGAAATATTGAATTACAGATTTTAAATGGATGCATTTTATTAAACTAATTTTTAAACCTGTACCTTCTAATTTTAGTAAGACCGCAGTATTCAATGTGTTGCTTATCATCGTTTCCAGTAATGGCTACGTTATCATGTAACGATCCCAACATCCTTACAAAAATCCCTAATTAATTTAATTATCCACTTACTTTGTTAAAAATATTCCTGTTCATTACAATAATTAGTTATTTCTCCTTCTTACATAGTTAGAAATTGTTGGGGTAGTATTTCTCCCCTCAGAACCCTAACTCCGTTCCTTCCGAACCTATCCTGACCACACCCATCCTTAAGCCCACCATGTATCTATGTACGCTGGGATTCCACGATTGCGACTGAAGGAACTTTGAAAGCTCAAGTAGCACGCACTTCCCCTTGGGGAGGGAATGAAATACATGGCCTTTTCCTTTTCCTGCGATGATTACTTCTTTGTCGAAGTCCTAACTGCTTACTTCTTTCCTTAAGTCCTCACAAACTCATCATCTTATTACCTCCGATCATTTCGATCACTTCTATTCTGCCTTCGTTCCTGAATTCCATTTCGAACTAGTTGAGATGAGAAGCCGACCTACTCCGGGATAATTTTCTCATCATATTTACCAGACCAGTTTTCCGTTATAATATTTATCTTGTGCCTTGGTAGATTATTAATCGATTCCGTCTGAAAAACACCACCATACCTGTACAGTAAACACTTACTCGGGCGTACGCCCAGCGTAAACAAACATATCCTAATACACAAAATCCTATGCTTTGATTTTAGGTTGTCGCATCAAAAGCACTGAAAATTTCTGGGAAATTCCCGTGTAGATATTTTCCTACCTTTGTTTGTCTGAAAGGTGCACGCCTGTTCAGTCTAGCGTCCTTTTAATTAACCAAAGGGCGTACGCCCGTTTGATTAATTAATCTTATTCTACCGTTAAGTACCTAGCATATACACGACCGAGGTAGGAAACCAGTAAAACTAGCAGACAGATAATCACATAATAATCTCCAGGAAATCCTGTTTTTGTCAGATTATGCCGTTAAAACCGTTATCAATCCTATATACCAGTTATTAAAAACGAAACACCCTGCGTTCCGTATTTAGAATACCTGATAAAGTATTACAACCCGC